>OMNW01034443.1:31846-42052 GCA_900303245.1 Selene dorsalis | reverse complement strand
GTTCCGGTCCCGGTACCGGTTCTGGTCGCGGTTCCGGTTTCGGTCCCGGTACCGCTTCTGCTCCCGATCCCGGTTCTGGTCGCGGTTCTGGTCCTGGTCCCGGTTCTGGTCGCGGTTCCGGTCCCGGTTACCGGTTCTGCTCCCGATCCCGGTTCTGGTCCCGGTCTCGGTTCTGGTCGCGGTTCTGGTCCTGGTTCGGGTTCTGGTCGCGGTTCCGGTTCTGGTCGCGGTTCCGGTCCGGTTACCGGTTCTGCTCCCGGTCCCGGTTCTGGTCGCGGTTCTGGTCCCGGTCTCGGTTCTGGTTGCGGTTCTGGTCCCGGTCCCGGTTCTGGTCGCAGTTCCGGTCCCGGTGCCGGTTCTGGTCGCAGTTCCGGTCCCGGTAACGTCCGGTCCCGGTAACGTTCAGCTTCTGGAATGGTCCCTGATTCCGGTCCTGGTACCGGTTCCAGTTCTAGTGGTCCTGGTCCCAGTTCTGGTACGATCCAGTTTACTTCCACCTGAGTAACACAGAGTAACGTCCTCCCACTTTGGTTCGGCTTAAACTGGTGTGAACGTGGACTGGTTCGCCAGAAAGCACCAAGGCTATGAGACTCCAGAATGGAGCCAGAACCAGAACTGTCTCTGTCTGGAAGTGACACTAGAAAGGTCTCAGGCCCGGGAATCGAACCTAGAACTGAGGTGAGGGTGCCACTCTTCCACCCCAGCTGGATTTCCAGCTCTCAGGGTAACTCCCTTAACTAAATTCTTATATACATCTCAGATATACGAGGCTTGAATTGAGTCTTTAACACAAAAAAAAAACATATGTGCACATCTCCTTCCAAGTGACTTCCAACACTAATGAATTTCATTTCATCGTCGCCCCCCCACCCTTTTTTTTTGGCACAGATAAAATCTCATCTGAACGGTTCATCTGATTTTGTCACATAAAGTTATGAGAGCTCAAGGCCAAAGTGCCAGCAAATGAGTTTAGTCGCTGGAACCTCCAAAGGCCAGTAAATAACAGAGCTGAGCTTGGCATTAAGAGTTCAGTGTTAAAAAACGCCAGCCTCCAGAAAACCGGAGGCAGAACCTGCAGCAGGAGTCAAAGGGTTTCGTACAGGTGTCGAGAAAAGAAAAAAAACAAATGAAATATTGAGCGGTGTGTCTGCTCTGACATCACTGCGCAGTGATCAAACAGGCAAAGTTTCACTCAGGTTGAAGTATTCATCATAAGCACTGATTCACTCACTCAGTTAAGTTTGGTCGACTCTTTGGTGCTGGCTAGGTGAACACAGTTTCTTTTTTGCTGGCACTTCCAAAAGGCCAGGCGCTGAGAAGCTGAGCCTGGCAGCAACTCCTGCAGAAAAATCAGCCTCTGAGTGCCAGTGGAGCATGATGGGAGGTGGATGCCTGCATAGTGTGCCAGAGGGGAAGAGAGAAGGCGATACCTGGCACGGCAGCTGAGAGCAACTCTTTGTCTCCACTCACTGCTCTCTGTTGCTGTTTAAATCTGAAGACGAACAGGTGCTGAGTTGCAATGGGTGGTTTTTGGAGCAAATCTGGGCAAATATCAAAGAGATACACGCACACAGCAACACACCCTCACAATATCTGTGTGTGTGTGTGTATCTATACATGCACACAGCACTCCTCTGAGTATTCATTATTTTTATGATGATTTTTTTTTTTTTTATCCCTGTGATATTGTTTCCTTTGCCTTCATTTCATTTCCACTCTGCCTCAAACTAGTCCTCTGTCTGATAGACCTGTTTCATTTCCAAACCCATAAAGCCACTGTCATGGCCGTTGTAGCACTCCCCCATCATGCATCTATCCTGCATTCACGGCGCAGAGGCCGCTGCAATCATCTCTCTCTCTCAAATCATGTTTATGTAGAACTGGCTCAAGGAGAGTAAGAAGTATAAAACAAAAGTTTTGTGCTGCCTCTGAAGTTCAGAAAAATCTTTTTTTGCTTTGTCACAGAGAGAAAACCGTGAACACAAAGACATTGTCAGTGGACACAGTGAGACATTTCATGAGTAAAACCACTGACAATGTGTCAGACATTGTAAAATCCTCACTGTTTCTGCAGACCATTGAAGTAGCCGACTGAACAAGAGAGTCATTTTTAGTCAAACAAAAACAGTCCATGTGGTGATACTTAACACAATGTACTCCACAGGCTGACTGATCAAGTAACCGAAAAACGTGGCTAACATGTCTCCTATTGGTCTGATCAACGTCGTCATCACCTGCAGTTGACTGACAATGAAGAAATATGCTGATTCATGAGTTGAATTACAATAACTTTTACAGCTGAAGTGCTACTTTTGTGGCTGTTTTGTTATTTTTCTGGCAGTGAGTCAAGATGATGACACTCTTCTGATTCTTCTGTTTTTCCTCGACTGGGGAAAAGCAGAGAGTTAAGGAGTCATCTCTGTGCTCCAAAGTTTGAGAAATTCACCACCTCTGAAATCCCAAAATGAAAGAAGTAAATGAAATTTCATTTATTGAAAGAGGTAAAAACTCAGTTTCTCTTTCTTGAAATAATGTGATGTCATGTGGGCCACAGGACAGGAAGTGTTTCTTCAGTACAAGACTGATATTCACTGGGACATTGAAGACACTCTGCTGCTCCTGAGCTATGAGTGTATGTTTGGCTGAGTCAGGGTTGGAGTCAGGTGCAGCCAAGATGGCGATCCGGTGGTCGACCCTGCTCTGAACTTCAAAACTGCTTGTCTGTGTGTGATGTCATAGAGGCCACATCAAGGTATTTATTCATTTTTGAATTGTCGGATTTTTATTAGTTGGACTTTATTAGATGAGCTGGTGCCACCTGTGACCTAGAGCGATTATTAAAAGTTGTAACAAAATAACCTTCAAGCTGGAAGTGGGTCAAGTGGGTCAAGTGGGCGGGGTTTATTCTCATAGGGGGGGTACCTTTTTTGGGTGTCTCCTCCTCCACCTCCTTGACCTCCTTGACCTCCTGGCTCATGCAGTTCTTCACACCTGTGTCCAATCAATGTGTTACCTACAGCGTCAGCACTCCAGTCTTCCCTCCAGTCATCGGCGGTTTGTTTGTGTGGCCTTCAGGGCAACTGGGACAAATAAATTTAAAACTCCTCCACCACCAGTGAAGTGAGAAAATCTGTTTACTTCTTCATTTTCTGTGAGAGAGCCTTTAAACATTTATGTAAGCTCTCTCTTATGCAAGGAAGCCTTCTCACACAGTGCACAGTGCAAGGTTCAACTTCACTAAGCCACATAGCTTGGAGGCATTTACAGTACTCGCAGCGGCAGGGGGAGTATCGTGTGAGTCCCAGGAGTGTCCCACTGGTTGGAAAAACAAACTCTAGAAGTCAAAACGAGCAACGCCCCAAAACAAACATGCTCCCAGTGTGTACTCCCCCAGTGAACAGAAAAACACTACAAATGAGCTGCTGTGGCGGCATCCTGATAAAACAAAACAAAAGGCAGAGTGAACCAACAAACACCCAGCCGCTCTACACGTGATATATTACACACACAGAGCAGTATAATGAGATACTTAATACATGATTTAACATAGTTTTCTGGTCTGGTCACAGGTGATAGGAAGGATTCAGTACTTGTGCTCTCTACCTGTTGGAACATGAAGCTTTTGTTTTAATCATGACAGCTCTTAGCATTATGGCCACTAATACAACTAGTAATATAACTGTAAGGGTTAGTGTTTCCAACAGATCCAAATCAGGTTGGAAAGATGAGTTTATCCAGTCTACAGTGATAAAGTACCTGCAAATGGAGCTTTATAGTCTTAGGAGATATAGTGCAACAAGTACAGAGGCATACTGTGATTTATAGTTGGAGTTTAGAGTAAGTGACTGCATACAGATTATTCAATTATACCCAGCCTACGATATAAATACTGTTGATACACTTGTTGATGCTGATGACTTGTGACTATTCACAGTCATTAGTGTTTCACTTTAGAAATTCAGGTCCATTTTGTTGCAAGTAAGTTTTCTGTTGTGAAGTACTCCTCGCTTCTGTGAAACAAATATAAGATATGTAAAAGTCATAAGAAATTGGAACCATTTTCATATATTGACGTATACAAATATATATGTTTGCATGAATGTTCATAGCCCCATTTCCACCAAGGAAGTTCCTGATAAAGGAGGCGGGTGGGGGGGGAACTCGGCCTCTGTGTCTCCATTGCAGAGTAGGACCTGTATATAACCTGGCGGATGCTTGAGGTGATGTAATGTGCAAAAAAAAAAGAAAAAAAGTTTTGATCGTTGCGTTATCATTTTGGGGCTTTCTCTTGCCGTCACATCCCACCCTGAGTTATACCCAATCAGCACAGAGTACACCTCAAGCCCCACCCAGGTGTTTTTCGGGGCCGCTCGGAGTACCTACCCTGAAGCACTGACTTGTTTTGCCCCTGTAAAAGTTCTGGGAGATGGTCCTTCGGGGGCGGCGGCTGCTGCTATGGAGACACGCTGATGCCCCCGGCCCTGTAAAATTACCCCGAAACGTCCCCCTATGTGCGTTTACATATCTATATAAATGTGTTGTATAGATATGTGAAACATTTATCGATAATATATGTTTACAGTATGTAATAAGTTGTCAGCCACGTTCATGCTTCAACTTCTAGTTGTAAAGTCTCGTTTTATTCATAAATATATATATATATATATATATATATATATATATATATATATATATATATATATATATATATATATATATATATATATATATATATATATATAAATATATATTTCAGTTTACTTTGCTGTCTGAAGCGTCACATGTCTGTCTGGCTCCCGCTCTTTCCAAACAGAATTAATTTTGTGTTTCACAGCTTAGCTGCATAATCATATCTCTATTATCTTCTAAGAAGTGGGATTTGTCGTGCATTTAGTTGGCCGGTGGTAACTGACCCCCGACAGCAGGTGGAAAATTAAGGATCTACTTTCATGCAAATGTGAGGCTCCCAAGTTTCCCTCGTCTCATTGGTGCTGCAGTCTGCAAAGCGACGTCTCACTGGCTGCGTTGGAAAAGGGGCTGATTGGTTTGAGAAGCTGTGACGCAGCAGCCAAATCCTTTATATGCCTGGCAGGGAGATTGTCTATCAATGAAGTAGTAAAGGGGGGGGACGTCTGCGGCAGAGGAGAGAGAAGGAAAGGTTTTCACAAGAAGCCTTTGGTAGTGAGTGTTTGCGTTGGCTGGGTTCCCTTCTTTTATTTACCGAGTTCCAGAGGTGACCAATACACAAAAGAGCTAAAAAATGAAATTCATCATTGGCATTGGAGGGTAAGTCTCATTTAGTTGATTTACTTTCTTGTCTGTTGTTGAATATCATCAAAAAAAAAAAAAAAAAACCTAGAGTGTAACTCTTGTATGGTATAAAATTCATCCTAATTTTTAGAGTGACCAACGGTGGGAAGACCACTTTGACAAATAGACTACTAAAGACATTACCTAACTGTTGCGTTGTGCATCAGGATGACTTCTTCAAGGTAAGATACATTTAACTAATCCTCCTTTTGAGCTTTATTTAATTTAATGCTTGTTGTAAAGCTACTGCACTACTGTTTTTTTTGTTTTGCATTAATCTTAATGAGTAAATGAAAGTTTTTTATACATATATGTATTTGATTTGCTACGTTAAATTTGCCCCTGAGGACATTTTGTGCTCAGAAATAATCCGCCAGTCTGAACGGCAGATGTCCTGTCATCGCAGTAGCCTAGTAATACATCTGGCTGATTGTCTCCTGGACAACCAATGAAAGGGCCGAGCGTCCCCACTTAAAGTGAGACTTTGTCCAATCATGATGCAAATTCTGCAACCAGCTTTTTTGCATGACTCTTAACCTCTGGCCTAAAATGAGCCCGGAGATTTTATTCACTACTACAACCTACTTGTCGTGCTGCATTTAGGGATGGTCGACAGCGCAGTAACAACACTGACCTTTTTTGTTTTTGTTTTTTTTACCTGATATTAAATGTTCCATCTCTATAGCAAAACTACAAGACTGTGTACGAGGGCCACACAATTGGACAAAAATTTAAACCACTATTTCTGAATCGCTAGAAGCTGCACTATTTTAAGATAGTTATCGAAATAGTTACATCTGAGATAATCCTTCCATTTCATCAAACATCACCACCCTTCTTTACAGTGTCCTTAAATATCGCAACCAAAATTTCGTAAGCGAAACGTTGGGGACAAACATTTTTAACCGCACCAAAAACTAAATGTCACCGTGCGCTACTTTTGGTGGAGACGAGTCCCTGACTTGTCCTGTCCAGGTGTGATCAGCTCCGACTGATTACTAGGTTGCAGCAATGTTTTATTGGTGACTGTTATTTCAGAAACCCGATCAAATAGAAGTCGGGGAGGACGGCTTTAGACAGTGGGATGGTAAGAATGGATTTCGCGTAGGAAAACCATGCAGTAATGTACTTTTTCTTTCCTGCACATTTCTGTAGTTTGGTAACCAATCAATCCTAAACTTTGTGATAATTTGTCATCTATTCTGTGAATGCTACAGACATTCACTAACCGTGACTAATGTGTGTAAGAGCACATTGGTGAGGACTGTTGGTTGTATGTGTGGTGAAGCCTGCTTTTCTCTCTTCTCTCCTTGTTCTGTATCAGTGATCTCTGCCCTGGACATGGAGGCTATGATGAGCACTGTGAAGGGCTGGCAGGAGAACCCGGTCAAGTTCGCCCGCTCACACGGTGTCGCTCTGTCACCTGAAGCCGAAGAATCCGAATTGGGGGAGAAAGGGATCCATTTTCTCATCGTGGAGGGGTTCCTCATCTACAACTACAAGTGTGTTCCTTGTATAAATCTCATTTTTCAACTCAAGATCTAAACTGTAACCCACAGGCCTCTTAACCTCTAAAACTTTTCACTAATCTGAGCTCCCTTCCGCAGGCCTCTCATTGACGTCTATGACAAATGTCTCTACATTTCCATTCCTTATGAGGAGTGCAAACACAGGAGAAGGTAACAAGCTCTTGGAGCAACTATGACTTTTGCCAGTTTAGCTTTAGACGCAGTAGCACAGGCTATAAAATGACTTGATTAATTGTGTTTCCACAGTACAAGGACGTACACAGTCCCCGACCCCCCTGACCTGTTCGATGGCCACGTCTGGCCCATGTACTTGAAACACAGGAAAGAGATGGAGAACAACTGCGACAGAATAGGTTTGTTATCTCAGGTCTTCACCTCAAGAACCAAATATCAACATCTCCATGAATTCATCTCATTATTCACAATATAAATCTCAAAATAAAAGCAAAATATCATGTACAAACTCCAAACTAAAAGATTCAATATTCCTATGAACGACTCTTTTCTTTCCTGACTTGTCTTTTTTCCAAACAGAGTATCTTGATGGGATGACATCAAAGGAGGAGATCTATACCACTGCATATGAAAGTATTCAGAACTCCCTGCTGAACAACTTATAGGTGAGTAGAAAAGTGACATAAAGTAGTTGTGGCAGTCAGATCAGTAGTATCTCCTTCACTGTGAGTAACTTCTCTCCTTTCTCTCTCTCTCTCTCTCTGCAGCAGGACGGGGTCAACAGCGGATTGTGTATAGACTTGTAAATATAATTTTTGAGTAAATGTGTAACATCAGCTCTGTGCTTCTTGCCTGATATGTAAATAGTTAATCATGTAACTTATTAAGAACTAACGGCAGAAGTATTGTGTTTTGTATAATCTGTGTAACCATTTTTTCTAAAAGATAAGCCACCTCTGGATTGACCAGTGTTTAACATCAGGGAAGGATCTGAACTCAGATCTTGTACCGTATGTCAGAATGAAACGCCCACTGGGAGGATTTCTGTTTCGCAACTTAAAGAAATGACTGAATCTACTTTTCTGGTTCCTGTGTTTCTTCACACCTCACCACATGCTCACACTCACTGAGGCTCACACTCACAAACCTCACGTTTTATGGCACAAACTTTTACGTGCAAATCAGGATGACTGATAACACAACGCAGCTTGAATGAGCCTCGTAATCTCTTAGATTAGATTTCAAGATGCAATAAAAGTTCTGACCAAACCATGACAATATCTGAACTGTTTTAGTTTATAGGAGGGAGTGAGGGAAACTAGAAGTAATTCAGTTTTACCGCCACTGAAATAGGGTTAGGGTTATGAAAATGACATTTGAGCTGTGTTGTTACTATGAACAAAAACATAAACAGCATTATTTGGTATTACTCATGAGGTTAATACAGGCTAAATGAACCAAGGGCATTTTATTTCAAAAGATAGAAAGAATAGAGATATTTCCTTAAGTGCTCTTCCCTTTTTACTTCAGTGTCATCACCTGAGGAATCGGCCACAGGTGACGCCTCCTCAAGGTCAGAGCCACACTGACACCGCGGGCTTGAACTTCAGATGTTTGGAGGAAAACTTTGTTCACCTTTTCTGCTCTGCTCACAACACACATTATAACATTAGACAGGCCCTTTTTCCGGCTATTGCTCAGTCAGTGGTGGGAATATTGATGTCTTTAACATAAAGCAGCTGTTCAACACATTTCAAGAGTGAAAGTACTCAGTACAATATCCCCTGTGACTCCCCTGTTGATGCTTTAATCTTATAGTTGACAGTTTTAGTCCAGTGGGTCCTGAGCCAGCAGTCGGTCCCCTCCAAAGAGGCTTAAGATAAAACTGAAGTGTTGTGAGATGAGTTACTTATATGAGATTATATGTGCAAATCGTTTTTAGCTCTTTGGGCATTTTGATCTGAGACTTTAAGATCTTAGAAGTTTCTTTGGTGGAAATGCTAAACTCACAAAATCGGTATATAAATGTTGAAAAGCCAAAATCAAAAGGCTGTGAACCACTGGATTTTGGATGTTTAAATACATGTTGTATTAAATAAACTTGTGAGTTTTTTAATGTGAAGTCTTAAGTGGACAAGTATCTGAAACGTGTACCACAGAAGCTGAACAAATGTGATCTTAATTAAGACAGAGTGGTGGGTTACCACCTCTCCGAAAGATCAAAAGGCCTTTTAAACAGCGCCCACATTGCTCTGCACTCAGCCAACACTATCCACACATAAATGAGGGGAAACAGCTGTAAGGTTTCACTTTTATTGATATTTTGAGATCAAAAACTCTGTGAATTATATCTCTAACCTTGAAGGCTGCATGTCCTGTCAGTGGGACGGCAGCATGAAACACCAGGCCAGCAGGGGTGACTAAGAAATAAAAGGATTTATATTGAGAGCACATGGTAGCAGGCATGCCGCCTATTGATAACTCTTAATTGTCACGTAGCTTTGAGCTCGGACAACCTCGCGCTGTATGTCGCTGTGAGACGAGTCTGGACAGCAGGCCCAGGAGCTGGCCGAGCTACAGAGGGTGTGTTCAGGGGAGTCGGGGTCTTATGACACGTTTCTGGGAGTCTTTACATGCCAACATTTGGCCTGGAGCAGAGGGGGACATGGCCCATCAGTTTATATTTAGGCCGAGTGCCTGGAGAGTCAGGGGAGGATATTTGACGAGTACACGCATACCCACTCGACGCTTCACAGGCACGTCTGAGTCGGGGGCCAGTCCCCACACGCCACCACCGGCCGGGTAAGGTGACAACCTTGTGGGGTGGCATGTGCTCCCACGTCACCCGCCGCCATGGCAACCCCCAGGGGTGTCCATATTTGGCTGGAGAGGCTGGGACACATGAGACGAGGGGCATGTGAACAGTTGTGGTCATGCCACTGTAATATTTATGGCCGTCTCACTGAGACCAAAGTATGTGATTAAGTAAATCCTTTCTTGTGCAACACCTGACGTGCCTGAATTCATCATGTGTGAGTGGTAAATAAACATTTGATAAACAGTTCATAACACATTATAATGTAGAAGTGCACAGCTATAAAGACGCTGTAATATTGTGTCACTTAATTATCTGTTCCTGTAGCAGTCCACAGGAGGAGTTCTAGTTTGTAACCACTTTATAGTGCGTTAAAGTATTTATTGTATGTATTATTATGTGGCGTCTCTATAACACCTGAACACTTTGGCCTTAGGTGTCTTATTATTATCTTAGTCACTGGCACGTGATTGGCTGGTAATGAGCTAAAGCCGACAATAATAAATTGCATCTGGTGCGAGTGTCACCTCCACTCTCGTCATCATCTGAATCTATTGTTAATTACAGATTTACTCCTCTCTGTCATTAGCGCTTTAA
>OMNW01034443.1:0-12172 GCA_900303245.1 Selene dorsalis | reverse complement strand
TTTCTCCCCTGCCCTGTTGATCATCACATGACCTCTCGGATTTATCTAGTGACACCGTGGAAGTGCACTGACCCGAAGGTTGGATAACCTCTGTCTGGACTGAACTATTTAACTGCACATAAAGTAGTTTAAAGTGGCTTCATCTCATCTCACTGCTGTGAATGCTACTCACGTACTGTCGTATATCATAATATGGTGGCTAATTTCAAGATGTGATCACTTTTACTTTTGATACTTGTGGAACATTTGGCTCATAATATCTCTGTTCTTTTACTTAAGTGGGGTTTTATAGCAGGACTTTTACTTTTAATTGAGTCCTTTTTTTAGCTCTTTCTCCGCCACTGCCAAATGCTATTTACAACCACAGGCTCTGACTGTGCTAAAACTCATGCGACAGTCAGCAATTCAACCAACCTTTCATAGCAAAGCTGTTTTTAGATCTCCTTTGTTTCCATCTGTCTAAATTCACAAACGTGGAGATTTTTTCTCTTTTTTTGTATTGTTACCTCAGTACAATGCCAGGCTTTACACAGATAAATTCATCAGCAAATCAGTACTATTTTCCAGCTGCATGCAAAATGGATACTGTAAGAGCAAGGCATAATTTAGTAACAGACTGAAGCCAGGCTTTTTAATGTGCTGGCCGGAGTGCTGCCAATTTTGGCGGCGTTCTGCAGAAGGTCAGTGCAAATTGTTCTCAATCACCGCTTCGGAGAAGAGATGATGAGTGAGTCACAAACAATGCAGTCACCATGCACACCACAACCATACTGATGGGCTCTCATGAACATGCACACACAGATACACAACCTGTGTCAAACTGATCTGCACCATGACTCATTTTGTCAGCATCTGAGCTTCGTGTTAATCCCTTTAAATGTCACAATATCCAGGGGAGGATGGATTGAAGGTCGGGACATCTGCACCTGACACACACACCTTCATGTCTGGACACCTGATACACATGTAGCTCCTACAGGAAAAGAATAAACAGTGATAATAATAGAGTCTCCTACCTCTTTCATCTCCACGTGAACTTGCTTCAGACCTCCCAAAACATCCTCCAGATCTGTCACCACTTGTCGGATCTGATCCCTCACCGAATCCTGCCTCCTCTTCTGATTCACCACCTCCAAACCCTGGCGCTGATGGTCGCTGTTAGTCGTCGGTTTTGAGGTTTCTGGACCGGCGATGCCAGTGGACTGAATGCAGGGCCCCTTCCGTCTGCTTTGATTCAAGTGTTGTTGTGGGACTTCAGTTGGGAAGAAACCTTTGTGAGAGTCACGGCGCCCGTTGTAACCTTCCTCTGATCCACCCTTGTGTCTGCCCTGGTCCTGATGGTTATCTCTTTCCTCCCCTCCTTCAAAGACCACTGGCCTGGGTCCACAGTTGCCATTTGGCACAGGCAGATGACCCAAATGGGGACCATGTGACTCCACATGAAAGTTCTCAGAGGAGCATTCGCAGCCTTCCTCCTCCTCATCCACAGACACGTACCTGACAGTCCTCCTGTACCTGTACCCTTGACCTTTGACCTGAAGATGAGGGAGAGGAAGTGGTGTCCCAGCCTTAAAGGGGTGTGCCCTGGTGTCACTGTGCACCACACAGCCACACTGTTCTCTGACAGACGGGTAGTGTTTCACCCCTGACTCCAGTGGGTAGCTCCACTGGGCAGGGTTCAACTCCCAGGGGCAAACTTGGCTCAAGTCGTCTAAATGGCTGTAAGGGCCCGGCCCTGCGAACACAGGCCTCCTCTGTGGGCTGCGATGACCGCTTCTCTCAATCCTGTCCACCAGGAACTCTCTGCCTCCTACGTCTTTAACCCGAGGAGCCTGGATGTCTCTCCTGCAGTCCACATACGGGTGGTCTGTCTGTCTGCCTGGTGATGGTTGGTATCCCGGCCCACCGTGATGGCCGTACGGCTGCTCATAGTGGCCGCAGTGCTGGCAGTGGCAGGGGGTGGGGGAGTTTTTGTGCTGAAGAAATCGGTGGTATCCCGTTGTTTGTGCGCCTTCTGTGTACATGTCCAATGAAGTCCAGAGGCTTGTGTGGAAAACGCCTTAGAAAACAACTGGTTTCCTCCCCTCCCTGCCCTCTCCAGCCCAGTCATTCACTTGCTCTGTTTTCCTCATCTGCGTCTTCCCACAAGAAAACTTTTCTTCAGCTTTTTTCTTCCTCTCTGCTCAAGACCTCTCCCTCCCCTTCCTTCCTGTCTGTTGTTTCCTTTCTTCTTCTCTCCTGTAGTTGTTAATCTCGGCACCCGTTCCTTTCCTTGCCCGGACAATCTCTCTCTTACTTCTCCTAACTTTTTCTTACTCCTTGCTCCTTCTTCCTCACCCTGTAGTCCTCTCTCCTACACGGGGCCCCTCTCCCTCCCTCTCCTTCTCTCTTTCTACCTCTCCCGCCTCGTTGTTCTATCTCATTTGCTGCTGCAGGCTTCCAGTCTCTCTCTCTCTCCCTCTCTCTCTCTCTCTCTCTCTGGCTGTGTATTTCCCGTTTCCTCCCCTCCCCTCTCCCGCTCTCCTCTCTTTCTCCACCTCTTACTCCGTCTCCTGCCTCTGGTATATTCTCTCACATAGTCGGCAGTACCTGAATTTGTGAATTCCTTCTTTTTTCTCCACCTGAAATCCAGCCGCCTTGTGAGGTTCCTCTGGTAAAGGACTCCATTAAGGTTTTCTGTCTCTCTGGGAGTGTGTGAAAGAGTCCCAGCCCCGGTGCTGCGCTCATTAGCCCAACTAAAGCCTTTGCACTCTGCAATTAAACGCTGCCTGGGATTCCTCGGCCAGAGACTGAGAGAGGAGGGGAGGGGAGGAGAGAAACACTGGGGGAGGTGGGGTTTCTAACATACACAGACGCGGAGCAGACAGCACTCTGACTGAAGGAGACACAGCCTCTGCCTTTGAACAAGGGGAACATTTTCATTATTCTCTATCTCCTTTTTTTCTACCTCTCTCCCCACCAATTCCTTCCCCTCTTTGTCCTTTGTCATTCCTGTCACTCCCACTCTATCACTGTCTCGGCTAAAGTGACTACACCTCAACAGTTGAGCAAAACTTCCCTCTGCTCAGGGAAGCACAGACAGTATAGTAGCTCTGTATAGGAAAAGTATGTCTTCCTCTCAAGTCTACACAATAGCTTAATGCACTGTCAGGCTACGTGTGCAAACCATCTTAAAGTCATCATCCAATCTCTGTGCACTATAGATAACTATAATCTCCATATGAATGGGGTAAAATAACTCCTTCATACACAATTAGAGAAGCAGGATGAGCAACCGAGCAAGATCTCTGTCTCATTCTCCAAAATAGCATAAGGCGTCTGTGTTGTGGCTCTTTGTCCACAGCGACTGAGGAAAGCCAGGCATTTATTTTCAAAGAAAATAACTGGAGCTTTGAAAACAATGTGCTGTAAAAAAGAACTACTGAGAATAACAACAGAGGAAGATGAAGGGGATTCATCCTTCCCAGCAGGAGGATGAGCAGTCCAGTCCCAGCTGCTGGGAGATTGTTGTTGTAGATGAAACACAGCTGGAGTGTCTGTACCTTTGCATATACATGGCATATCCTCATAGTAGGATCTATGAACAACTGTATGCACAATCACATTTACACTTAAGGGTGAAAGGAATAGTTAGACCCCCTCTTATTTTGATTTATATCATGAAAAAACAACTAATATTAGTTATATCTCTGGGGACAGCAGAAAAAAAAACGCTGTGAAAATATTCTGCCATCAACTTTTAAAGCTGACACACCTAACATGCAAACAAACATTGCTTCATTTACACATCCAGCACCTATAGAACAACATTATTATTTTATCAGCATTATTAGTATTATTTGCTCTGTTTTTGGTCTCCACCAATTGCTGAGGGAAATATCTTGTATATATATATATATATGTGTGTGTGTGTGTTTGTCTTTCAGTAGCTCTTAAATATTCTACTATGTTCATTTGCTGGTTGTTGTTGATGCCAGACAGATAATCTGTGTGTACAGTGCATTTTATACCTAGAGCAAAAACCAAAACAATGAAACAGCTGAAAGACACAAAAATATTCACACCACTAACAGGAACTATAGAGCGGAGTAATTTCTTGTCATCGCTGTGCACAACCCTGTTCAAATAGTCATTTGGTCCAAAAATATTGATCACAGCTGCTTTCACTACAGGGATATGTGTTTTCCATTTCCATGAATTAAGTACTTGAATAATCAATGTCACTGCACTGATGCAAAAACAGTATACAAAAAAACCAATAATAACATAATAGAGTGCTTAATCCCTGCAAAATGGCCGACAGTGACAGCATAAAAATAATTAAAAAGGCAAATACAAGGGAGATCCATACCACGATATATGATGTCCAGTCTTAGTATGTATTGACTGTGAAATTACAGAGGTGGAGACACCCGCATTGAACAACTATGTCCTTTTGACCTCTTTTAGAATTGCATCATCGTTCACTTTGGAAAAAGTCACTTTTTTTTTTCTTTTTTTTTTTTTAGCGTCCTTGACAAAATATTAGCCAAACAATATTTTCACCTGAAGAGGACATTTTGGGGATATTTTCCACCTCTGAATATAAACATTACTCCCCATCTCTGTGTAGCTCATACATATGCATGTATACGTCCAAACACAGAGACAGAAAGCCGATAAGAGGAGACACAATAACACCTCAACCTGTCATCTTAATCTCTAAGTATTTCTAAGTGCGACCTCCGTAGGCAGATCCTTGTCTACAAGCTACAACAGGAATTTCGAAGGTTGTACTTGTGCTGTCTGCACCCATACATATAGACGAGTGTAGCATATGCGTGTGTGCTGCTTCAGAAAGTTCCCAGCTTGTGCAGCTCTTACATCACGCTGCTTTGTGTCGGCCTGCCCACCTCCCGCTTCGCTGCATGACTGCAGGGCAATTACAAACTAGAGAATGGGAGCCACACTTCACTACTTGCCATTCTGACTCTCCTGTTCTTGCCAGGGTCAAGATGACCTAATTAACACATATGGATATTTCTAAATGAGCCTATAACCAGAGCTCAGTATGGTGCTGGGGATATCATATGGTTTGTGCCCTGTTTACCCTCTGATGCAGACCCGATCCGGTGTACGTCACGCAATATGCAAATTGTCAACAACGTGTGTAAGAGGTACAACGAGTGATATCATTGATGCTGTCTGTTGTATCACCAGGCTGTAGTTATTTGTATAGTCAGTCCTTTTTTATCCTGTTAATCAATTTTGCCTGTTTGATCCACAGCCTAACTGTGTCCCCTGTTGCTAAGGTCTCTTCAAATCTCTGTCTTTAAAGAGTGGTATGAAGACAAAGCACTGGGTGTCCGCCCCCCCCCAGGTTACGGACAGACATGTACCATGCAAGACACTGCAAGTTGTTGTTTGTTCAATAATATGAAATAGTGATGATACCTTACCTATTGCAAGGATAATATTAGCTGTTACAAACAATAAGAGTGGGGTTTAGACAAAACGAAAAGAAAAGCAGCCTGACTTTCCATGTTTCTTCCTCACGATTAACACAACTGAACAGTAACCAGCTTTAATGGCTCCTTTTCTTTTCCTCCTCTGTCCCGCTTTGCCCACCTATCCTTTCAATGCCGTCTCTCGCTGTCTGTGTTTTTGATACTTGGTGCTGTGGACACATTTTAATTGGCGCCAGGAAACACAAACTTCTTCAAAACTGGACCAATTTTTATATTTAATTCTGTCATCTCTCTTGGGTTGTGCAGTTTTGTTTTGCGTTTTATATCATTTTCTGATATGAAAAAGTGACGCCCCATATCAGACTGTTACAACGACAGCAGCACAGTGATACGACATGTTGAAAGAGTTCTCTCTGGTGTGGATGACACGGTGTGTTACACTGAACAATGTTTTCAGCTTACTTTAAATCCAGCTAACAAATATTCTAACAATGCACTGCACACATGCTCCTTGTTATTTGCAGTGCATAATCAAGCTTTAAAAAAAAAAAAAAAAAAAAAGAGCCGCCTGAGTGGCCACCTCTCCCCTGATGCAGCAGTATGCCCTGTGGAGACACTTCACTGAATTTTTTCACTGTCTCAGAGTCTTGGGAAAATTGAAAACTTAAATCATTCATGCTACTGCTCACATCAGTGCTTTAATGTACACTGAATGTATAAAATATGAGGAGCATCTCTGTGACACTGCACTTCTCTGCTTCTCTTTATCTATACTGCCCCCTTAACAACTGCTACAACTTTCATAAAGACACTCTATGGCAGCCGTTAATGGCTCTTACAGTACCTGGTTGCATGTTATAGCATAGAAATAAAGCGAGTGTCGCTTTAGTGCAGTCTGAGTGGCTTAATGAGGATGAAGGCTTCTGACATCTGTATATAGGGTCAATCTAATTTCACCCCCAAACAATATCCTGTTGTGAGTAAATTATTGGATTGCATTTCCGGAGGAGCCCTCATCCCCGTGAAATTGCTGGGAAAATTTCTGTCTAGCCATGAAATGACATTATATGTGTTTAAAAGAAAGAAGTAATATCTGACAAATGGTGTAAAACTAGCACAGTTCACACCTAGTCATGCAGAGCCAAGAACGAACCTGTGAATGAAAGGACGGAGCAGAGTTTTTGGACAGGAAGAGATTCTGATCAAGGAATTATTAAAGTGTACCTTAAACTCTCTACTAGACAAAATGTACATCATCATAGGAAGACTAAAGACTAAAGAAATGACTGTTTGAGGGATTTGTGTTGATATAATGCACAGACTGAAGAAGTTTTTTTTTGCATAATTATTATTTTTTTCCATTGTTTTGGAGGCGCCATTTAAAAGAGGCACAGGGATTCAGGGATTTAAAACCCTAAATAGCAATGTGCTATGAAAGAAGGTTTCTTTCTGTTTTATGTTGGTTTCCGTCTTTTTCTTTGTTTGTTTGTCTTTTTTACTGTGTTTTTCTTTTTTAAATATTCATTGTGTATTAGTTTCAAATCCCAGTGCAAAGACTGACTCCCCTCTCACAGGAACAGATATGAGTGGAAAAATAGATCAGTTCAAGTCAGATCTCAGAATACAGGTGATCAATAATAATCTCAATACGGACTAATGGAAATCTACTCCAGGTTGTTACAGGTTGTTAAATGGTTAAAATTATGTTAAGAAATAGAGATGTCTACTTCTTCTTTCGCTCGACTCTTCCTTTCTGTTTACAGCAGTACATTTATTCTTTAATGAGCTTCAGACTAAACTAGACAAAATTCCACAGTGATCTAAATATTTTTAACCAGGTGCTAAATATACCCACTTATCTGCAAATTATCTACACAACTTTGACAGTAAATATATCTTGGAAGCCGTGTAGACAGTTTTGTTTGCTAATGATGCATTATTATTCATACTAAAAGAAAAACTATTCTAGGGTCAACTTGTTTCACAATCTTTACAAACTGGATTAACTCACTCAAAAAATGTCATGGCATTGTAATCTCTAACCATGCACCTGTGTCCCAGCAGATTATCCCAGATATTTACACCCTCTGTCAAAGAGGGCTTATCTCCATGATCCAGATCTGATTTAATATCTTAAATCTCACAGGAACATATAAATCATCAACGTTTAGAAGGGCTGTAATTTTTCACAGATGAGGTCAGATCCTCATTGTTGGACATGATGGTGCATGTTTCCGAATGTTAATGCCAAAGCAATAGACCTTAGGGTAAGTTAATTCATGCCCACTGAACAGCTTTTATATCAGGTAGACACATGCAGACAAACACTCTTATCCGTTCAGGCAAAACTGGCAGTGATAACAGAAGATGCCGCATTTGAATGGGCCCTGTTATCTAAGGTTTTTCTTGTTTAAATAAGTGAGCTAATTATAAATCTCACAAACAATATCCAGTTTGAAACTTTACCAAGGGTTGGGGTACAACATGGGAGGGAACTTTTTCTCTTCTTTTGAATATAAAGTGAGGTTGTTTGCTGATGATGCTTCATTGTATCTGATCTTGAAACAGTTTGTATCCATCGCTGCCTACTCAGAGATTCAAATGGACAAAATCAACTTCTGTGAATCAATTTTGTAACTAATGTTTTGTGTCAACATTTGCCAGCGCTCAAATGTGTTACACAAAGTTTTAAATATTTGAGCAGCCTATTAGTTTGAACACAAAACCATTCGTATGAAGATACTTACAACTGCTAGGCCTGAACTGAAACACAACTGCCAACAGTGGACTACCAATATTCCCAGTAGGTATAAATCTTGTAGAGTGATGTGGTCAAGAGTGACTTGTTTCTCATCATATCAGGTGATTCAAGCTTGAGAAAACTCACAAAGCTCTTCTTGCAAATCAGTAATATACAGTATATCATGTATTTAAAAAGTATAGAATAGATATAGAATTTCTGAGTGTAGTATAAAGACACGAAGAGGAATGTTAAAGTTTTATTATTAGAGATTCACTTTGGTGTAAAAAAGAATTTGATTAAATCCAGTATGACTAGCTGGTTGCACTCATGTATGGAATAACTTGTGGACTTGACATAAAATCAGCTGTTTCAGAAAACATGTGGATTAAAAAGTGAAAAAGAAGAAGAAAAAGAAAGAAAGCAGATTGCCACTTCTGAACCTTCCTGAATGTGTGTACATTTCTAAAAACCTTTGAAGCAGCACTGAACTCGCTCAGACAAGAGACAGTGGCCAGAAAAACTGCAGTCAGAAGTGTTTTCTCCACGGTGGGATAGTGACTAGTGACAGTGTCAAGCCCATTTTTACAGACAACCACGTTAGATTTAACACCCAGTGAGGTCATATCTTATATCAGTGCTCGGTGTGTCGGTGCACGTCCTGCTTTTAGGGAACACAATGGTCACGTTGTTCCAAAGAGGATTATAAAACAATTCCTATTTCCAAGCCAGGAAACCTAGTTGCATCATGCCAGAAAAACACTGTGTCATGCAATTCATAGAATAAATATTCTCTGAGTTTTGTGTGAGAATACAAAATACTTTTAGTTTCTAATGTTGGAAATGTGCAGTTGAGACACAAAGTGTTCTGGCTTTAAAGTACACAAAGTAGGGTATCAGGCAAATCATTGATTTTGTTGCCTTTGAAATTCTTTGTGCAAGTCTGGATGATATTATCAAAGGAGAAATTTACTGCATATATTCCACTTTTCCTTGTTGAATTGAAGTGAGACCTATAGCTTTAAGTCCTTGAGACCACTCCACATGGCCAGTCCTTATTTGAGACAGTTTATCACATCATATTGTACATACCATGAATCTGCAGAAAATGCAAAGGACCTCAGGGTGCTGTGGCTAATTTGTCTTTATGTGCTGAGCATCAAGGACACTGCATGGGAGTCAGCTGTTAAAAAAAAAGGCCTAACATCCAAATGACAAAGGCAAAAAGCACTAATGGACAGGGTAATGACAGAGGGAGAGTGAGTGTTGCCTTGAGAAGCACAGCTGAGATGGCTCACAGAAAGCTGTTGCCATGGCTGACAGTAAGAAAATGGGAACGAAATGATTAATTTTGCCCTGGTGGCGTGAGATTGCACTTGTTGTTAGGATGTAGGGACAGAGTGCAGCAAGGTAAAAAGAAAAAAAAAAGCTGATGTTTACCTGCTCTGGTTTTCTGAGATAGATGGTGGGTATAGAGAGGGGATTTAGCAGCTCTGCACACATACAACAGACTTTAGACTGGATGTTTGTGGTCTTTACTGCCTTTGACGAGAGTAAGGCAATTTTGAGAGCAGATGCAGATAAAGAGAAGAACATGTGTTGAGACAGCATCAAGCGCCAAAGCAGTCCTCCTCCTCGTGGAAGGGTTTATAGATAGTATTTCTTTCCAATGAATTGCAGCTACTTGAGAACAAGTTAAGACATCTATATTCAATGATATTTCAGTCTGGACCAAAGTGGCAGAGTGATCAACAGACTAACGTAAAGCCACACCGCTAGTATGGATAGATGATCCAGGAATATTCAGAAGTCAAAGTATTGTTTGATAGAAAGGAGTGAGCAAAGTGTTAAAAGTTCAGACTCAAATACTATAACCCTGCCAGAGACTGGAAAATGATATAAATAAAACATAAAAGACCAGAATAAGCTATTGAAAGGTCGGGCTCTTACCTTTTATTTTTTCTGGGAACTACACTGTGTGGCACCATGAACATATCAGACTGGTGCATGAAAGTCTGGCCAAGTGTTGTCTCGCAGCCCGGGACAGTGTGTCTAAAACAGGAACAGACAGTCAGACTTCTTTTCACTCAGACCTGACCTGCAGCAGTAACATACACTGACCCAGATAAAGCCCACATCACATTGTTCATTCAGCAGCACAACGCCAAGGCCTTTGGTCATTAGTCCAGTGCAGAAAATAGGAGATGACCACTGCCAAAGTTCATTGACTACATGTGTATGATCATTTTTGCAATAGCGGAGGAAGGATTCAGATCTGTTATGTAAAATAATGTAAGACTAGTCCATTATATACCCCAATGTAAATCCTGCAAAAAAAGTATTAATAGAAAAATAGACCTAAAGTATTAAAGGTCATTCAGCAGATCATTTAACCGTAATTTAAAATAATATTACAATATATTTTTTGTTCATAAATACTGGTGCATTTTATACTTTTGCTGTAGTTTGTAGTTAAAAAGTCCATTGTGATGACAGATGGGGTCAGATTTTTGCCCGTTGTTATCTAGGGAAACACTCCCTTTGGAACAACAGTGTGAAGGTCAGTACCTGACGGAGAAGCTTTCAGGGCTCAAATTGTTGTACTAAAGTTAGAAGAAAGACCTTTGTTTTACAGGAAAATGGCACATTTTCCACGTAACAGCACAAACAATTTCAAGTAGCTTGTTCTGCGCTACTTAATGGGAGAAAAATATACAGCCTTGACTTTTAGAACATCTGCACATGCAATGTACTCAACAGTTACAGGTCTCATCTGACCGTGTTTGATAAGAGCCTACATCATCCTCTGTCCTAATAATTTCTCATTAGGACTTAACATAAAGTACAGTACATCTGAGGTCAATGAGGTCATTGCTTTTACTGACATTTGGTCGTAAAGTAAGTAAGTATCTAAAGTATTGGACAAATTTAAAATTGACCTATGTCATGCAGTTAATATCTTATATGTACCCATCCCTCCAGTAGATGTTAAAGAGGAACTATGCTTTTTTTTTTTTTACCTTAATTAAGCAGCTTCCGAGTAATCTCGATGGTTAAATGACTTCTTACAGGGAGAATGGAGGCTTTGTGCCTTCCACCTGGCATCTCTTGGCCAAAACCCAACCTTGCAATATCAGCACCCCCGATGCGGTGTCCCAGCTCTTCTCTCAGTGGCGTCGTGACACGGTCTGTTCGTGTCACGACGCCACTGAGAGAAGAGCTGTAATCCATAATCTCTTGTCTATGACAGATAAGACTACGCAAATTTACACATTAGTATAACATATATGCAGGGGTGGAAAGTAACGAATTACATTTACTCACATTACTGTAATTGAGTAGTTTTTATGAGTAATTTGTAATTTTCTAAGTAGTTTTTGAAATATGTAATTTTTACTTTTACTCGAGTACATTTGACCCCAAGTATTTTACTTCACTACATTTGAACCCGCCCACATTACTGAGTACAATATTGATAGTGAAAAAATTAAATGCGCGTTGGAAGATGGCTGTACCATGTTACTGAGCTCAGCTGAGCTCTTACAAGTGTGGATGTGCACTTTAAAGGAGAAGTTCCGTTTTTTGCAACCTGGACCTTATTTCTAGCATAAAATACGTTCATTTACTCACCCGAACAACTTTGGTGTAACTTGGAGTCCTTCGGAAGATATTTAGATCCACTTGCGATCTACGTACATCCATATAGAGTTGCTGGGGCAACAATGCAGCGTCTAAATAAGACATTATCTGCCGCGAAACTCCTTCATTTCACCAATATGTTGTTGTGAATCACCGACACTATTCCCCCGCGAGTTCAGAGCGGCTCGGAGTTGTGTTGTTGTTGTCATCCAGGGTTTTTTACACGGCTTTTCACTGACCTACGACTTCGGCAATGGCACGGAAGTGACATCATCAAAGTCATAGGTCAGTGAAAAGCCGTGTAAAAAAACAGCTTTTGGGAGTGAGGACCACCCTTTCTGCTACA
>OMNW01034442.1:0-27049 GCA_900303245.1 Selene dorsalis | reverse complement strand
CTTTCCTGGTCCATCAAGGTGCCATGAAGTGGATGATCTGAGCCGTCCAGAATGGTCTCCACCACCCTCAGTGTGCATCTCTCCACCACATCCCTCAGTGAATCCATCAGGGAAACATGATTGAAGTCTCTTGATATCATTAAAAGTGGCTCAGGATGTTTAGTCTGTATCCTAGCAACAACTTCATGGAGAACTTCAGATCTTCAGCAGTAGCCACAGGGTGGGATGTACACAAGTATTGTTATGATTTGAAAAAATGTCTACTTTCTGAGTCTTCACCAACATCTCCAGCTCTTCATCACTCTTGTTGGACAGAGAGTTGATATTTCCCATAATGACTGACAACAGAAAGGACCAATAGTACATCTCCACTTCCAAGCCTTCATCTCTGCACCAACAGCACAGCAACCATGAAAACACCTCTTCATCTCAGCTGGAACAGGGTGGCATCCTCCAGATCTGCTCTATGTTCAATGAAAGAAGCTCCTCTCCTGAAGAATCTCCTCTCCTTACAGAAGTATCCATCCGTAGTAAGACACAACAAAAATAAAGCAACGGTTGAGTAAAAACTCAGAGCTACCAGACTTTGCCACCAGTGTTATTCACTTCACCTGTCAGTGCTCAGAATGTCAGGCCTGATTGACGTATATAAGCCATGCATCAAGACAAAAAAAACCCTTATAAATTTTAGCTCAGAAACATTATTGATGAAAGTGAAAGTGATATTATTTAAAATAACCCATGCTAATAGATGATCCCCTCAAAAAGCCTGAAGATGTCCAAAACTGAAAACAGCTAAACACTCTTCTAATCAAACTCCAAGGAACAGGCCAATGTGTTGAGCTGGTGGTTTAATCAGGATAAGTGTCAAACTGTAGACAAAATTAGAGATAAACAAATGAAAATGTGCAATACAGACAAGCCAAATATTCACAAAAACATCAACATAATATTACCATGGTCAATGATTCTGCAAATAAATATCTAATCAGAAACACACTTATTTAGATACATACAGAACCAAAAACATTACAGAAAATGTGTGGTTAATGAGTAACGTCAACCATTGTTAGCTTAGATTACACATTTTCAAGCTAGACTTCAAACAATGCAATATCACTTTTCCAACCTAATAAATAATGCAAACATGTTGCTTTTATCATGATAAAGAATGTAACTTACAGATGATGCCGTCTATAAACTATGAAGGTGTAGATGGCAATAGATGAATGCAGGCATGAGCCTGCCTAGCAAGATCTTGAGGAAAAGGGAGTTTAGAAGGAAGTGACCTAAAGGGAGTGACTTCACTTCCTGTTTCTGTGGTTAACAAAAATAAAATACAGAAAACAACCACTAATGGGTGATGACTATAATACAGAGAAGGGGCCGTATTTATCAAGCATGCTTGTGAAATTTAGTCCTACTCTCAAACCTAAGAATAAAAGCTATTTATCAACTTTCTCAAGTCTAAGAATGACTCCTACTCCCCCAGATATTTGAGACCTCCAGAGGTGCCCTAAGTGGTTAGGAGTTGCCAGTAGAGGATTCCTGTGAGGCGATAGAGACGTGCACAAACGTTCCGGGAGCAGAAGAATGTCCAGGCTTTGTTTGATGAGGAACAGCTGATCAAACAGTATCGTTTGGACAAAGTGGGTATTATTTTTGTCGCAGATTAAATAAGGGACGTCATCACCAGTAACATCACGCAGCAGAGCTTTCATAACAGAGTCAAAGGTCATCACAATGCTCCAATATCTCGCCAGGAAAAATGCAACAATGTAATGCTGAATTAAACAAATTTAAACAAAGATTAGGAAACATTCATTTTTGATTCATTCCCCATGGATATATTTTGTATTATTTTGTAGATTTTTGTCAAATACACTCCCATTGTCCATTTAACTATTCACTGAGACGTTTCTAAGATATTTCTATATTTTTAGAAAAGGGATTTCCTTCAGTGATTGGTCATTTTTATGGACTTGGAAGTTGCGTCACCTAAAATTCTGTTTACAGCACATAGTCCTGTCGTAACTCAGCTCTGAGAGTGACACTTAAGATTCAGTCCTACGGGTGGCTCAGTGGGTAGAGCAGGCGCCCCATATACAGAGGCTATAGTCCTCGCTACAGCCGGCCCCGGATCGAATCCCGCATCGGGTGGCCCTTTGCTGTATGTTATTCCCCCTCTCTCTGGCTCCCCATTTCCTGCCTCTCTCAACTGTACTGGCAAAAAAAGCCCAAAAAATATACTTAAAAAAAAGATTCAGTCCTACACTTTGCTAAAACTGTGAGTAAGACACTTGATAACTAAGTTTTAAGTGCAGAATTTTTTTACTCATAAGTAAACTCTTAGCGGTGTTCTTGGGAGTAATTCTAAGAAACTTGATAAATATGGGCCCAGATCTAATTCCATCACAACATCTTTAGGCAAAATTGACATGTAAAGACATTATTTTCTGTAAAGACAGAAATAGATGTTTTGGACCAAACAGTGTGCCATATCTCCCCTCAGTCTTTAAGTGCATGACATCACTTCTTGTTGTTGTGTGTGCCAACAGTCCAACTGATAGTGGAATCAATTCTATGAGCAGTTTTACCTGTGTTAAAAATGAAAAATGCTTATAGCTGATCATTTTGGTGGAATGGTGATAGAGTGGTGTTATGTTCAGTTTTCTGCTCTGGCTCTGTGTTTGGTCTCCACCAGTTATAAATTCACCAGCTGCTCTGACTGTGGGAGGTAATGTTACAATATTATTGGAACATGATTCATAACTGTCTATAGGTGACTGATTATCTTTAGCCCAAACTGCATCAGAAGATGAGAAGCCCAGTACCCCAGTGACTTCCTAACATTTTTCCAGTAGGTTTAAACTATGGTCACCAGCTTGTGTCATTGCATCGTTTTGTCATTAAAGACATGTCTAAACACTGTACCCATGAGTCTCTGCTTTTATCAGCACAGTCAGAGGTGTGTATCAGAGCTGAGCTGAAATCATATTTAGAAGTGAGCTCATGGATGTCACATGAACTGCAAATTGTGCTTTCAGTTGTAGTTATTTACTTTCTATGACGCTAATTTTCATACGTTTAAAAATACAGTTTGACATAAAGCCCCCTCCCCCATCAGTCCAAACTAGAGGTGGTAGATCTATTTTACCAGAGGAGAAAATGTTTTTATATGAACAACATCAGCTATTCTCAGCTTCTTATGTAAAGTCTGTTTACAGTGAGCCACTGGTGCAACAGTCTGACAGCTCATGAGTTGTGTGTTGCTGCAAAGGAGGATTAATTCCAGATGATTAAAAAAAAAAGAAAGAAAAATAAGTCTGAGGTGTCTCTTGACAACTTTGCTGCAGATAATCTGGCAAGCGACCAAGAATTACAGCTGTCACAAGCATTACGATAAGCAGCTCAGAGCAGCAGGAGCCTGACAGGAGAAGGTGTGAGTCTGTGACTGATGGAGAAGATGCACACTTTTACAAGTGGAGACAAACTTTCCCACAACTCAGAATCTCTTGCACTTGCAACAACTGTTCTTCAAAAACAGGGGAAGCACCTTTTAATTGTCTCATATTGATTATGATACATTCATCTGACATTTTAGAAAGATCTAAAATTACACATACCAGGAGCTACATAGACTGACCAAAAGTTCTTTAATTGATGCACAAACCATAGTGATGAAGTCATGTAAAACATGGACTATTAACGAAGAAGCCAAGTCAATAGCAACCCCCCCTCTGTGGGGAGGTGGGGGCACTTTTAAAATGAATGCGTGTGACTGCACCTTCATTTTGCACAGTGCATAAATGGAGGCATTGAGTTGTTTCAAAATAAAGCACATTGTTCCTGTTCTTTGTAATGAAGTCTGCTGCCAGAGAGAGAGAGGAGGGGGCTCTCTCAACCCACTTTCCCCTCTCTCTCTCCTCCTCTCTCTCTCGCTCTCTCTCAGGAAAACAGCAGCTGGGAAATCTTGGGAGGGCAGCCCCACATATCACATGAGTGTTAGGATGTAGGATGAGGACTGGTTGCCATGGTAATTGAACTGGGTTGTCCCCCCACCCCACCACACCCTTTCTTCCTCTCTCTCTTCAGCAGGGTGTTTTGCAGTCAGAATTGATCTGCTTATTGCATACCTGTTCATATTTCAAGGCTCTACTGTAATGCCCCCCACCCACCCACACACACACACGCATACACACACACACACACACATACACACAGACTGTATGTAATGTGTTTGTGTTAGGCAGCATATTGGAAATGCCATGCCATGTCTCGGAGGCTCTGCGTGTGTGTGTGTGTGTGTGTGGCTTGTAGCATGTGGCAAGATGAACAAGGCGTGCTAACAGTCTGATACTGACTTCTAAAAATACCTGCCCTGCACATATTCGCACACACACACACACACACTGTCAGACTCTGATGAAGGCATTTTACCTATGGATGCAAAACAATCCCTCCTCCATCAGTGCGGACACACAGCAGCAGCAGCACACATGCAGTACTGCTGTGGTCCTGACTGTATTAGTGCCCTGCAGGATGGATCAGCTGCTTCTGTTAATGATGTCACTGTAAACTAGATTTAGCAACACTGATGTCTAGTAGCTACTTCTAGTACTAACACATCTATTACTACATTCTGCAGGCTACTAGTACCATCACCACTTTCATATATCAGTTTGTTGACTCTATCTTAGTCCTGTGTATTTTAGTACTTTCAATATAACCAGTTTTTCTTTGTCTTCTCTCAGCAGAAACTATTTTTCCCTTTCACTCTGTTTGCTCTGGAGGGACACAGTGACAAAAACTGAGTAGCTGACGGTTTGTTCTGTGTCACTTTTTGTTACTTTGTCTCTAAATTAACATATTTTCTGATGCTCAAACAGTTCACACACCGACTTTAATGAAAATGACTTTTCAACTTTTAATGATCTCTAATGGAACAGCATTATTCACAACCAACAGTAAACAAACAAGCCATTAAGACTCACTGACTTCCACACATATGCACACAGAAATGCACACAACAGCAGCATCTGAAGTCAGTCCGTTGTTGTAAAATGTAAATTGCCTCCTGCCCACACAAACACATCTGTCATTTAAATGCATTCAGAGCCGCCTCTCAGAAGCTTCAGCAAGGATTTCTCTTTTACAGATCTGCTCTCATCACAATAAATAAGAGATGCAGACATCATTTTGTTGTTAAACTGCTTTAGAAACTCCACATACTTTACTCTCGCTCCAAGTGACATAGGAGTGTTTGAATTATGACTTTTGTCTTCTGATTGCATCATATCAGTTTTTATGATGCCCTTGTCAATCATATTGTCAAAGTGGTAGCAAGGTTGTTGCCAAGTAGTGGTATGGTGGGAAAAGGTGGCTGTGAGGTGTTTCTCTATGGTGACATAAAAACATTTATAGAGGTGGTTGCCATGATTCCTCTCAGTGGTTGCTGCTAGATTCAAGTAGTTTGGGCTGGTCTGGGGTGTTCAGTGGTAATGGCCAGAGTTTAGTGCGTGATTTCATTTTGAAAAAGTTGTATGGTGTGTTTATGAAGTGGTTGTACATAGATTCAAGATGGCAACTAAGAAACATTGTACAATTGTTTAGATGGTTGCTAGGGGGACAGAAATAAAGTAGGACGTTGTTGGTTGTTATAGCATTTATCATATATAGAAGCTGTTTGGGGATGTTGCTAGAACGTAAGTTGGTTGCTATGGTTTACAGGGTAGTTGCTTTTGTATTTCTACATGGTTATGAGGCAGCCTGGCTCCACCCGCCAACATTCATCTCCCTTCTGGGACTGTAATTCTTTCAAGGCTTTTCCCCTGCAGAATCCAGCCAATCGGCGAACAGAGAGAGTGGCCGAGCACAATGGGCCTCATTCACCAATATTTTCTGTATTGTCCTAAATTCTCTCTTAATTGGGGTGGTTCAGTTTTTTTGAAGTGGGGTTGTATGAAGTACAAATGGCCTCTAAGTATAATATCTACAGTTGAAAAGTCTCCCCTCCCCCCTACTGAGAAATACCAGCGCTTCATGCTGCACTGAGACACAGGCAGTGAATGGTTGTGAATGGGGGACGATTAATCGGCGTATTTTCATCGCCTATGAGAACTCCTGTCTCAAAATAATACACCAGTTCAAGAGCACGATACGAAGAAAAATATTACAATGCATCAGCCGGTCGGAAAAAAGGTAGTTTATCTAGAAAAAAGTTAACCAACTCATTCAATATTCTGTGCAGAGGAATACTGAGTGAGTTGGTTAGTTCCAGATAAACTAACTTTATCTAATCTAATCATCATCAGGATTTTGTTAAATTTCCAACACATTGATGTGCCTGCTATGGATGACTCAGAAGTCCATCTCTGTATCTCTGAGGTAAATGTTCTCAGTTCTACACTGTGCAGAGGAGACGGTGGATCAAACTGTAGACATGTGTTGTAATTCATCTCATCTTACCTGCAGCCTCTTCACTCAAAGACAAAATTCTGAAATGAAACCTCAGACTTTACAGCTTGTCAGATCTTCGTTCATGCAGACACAGAGAAACGGTGAAACTCTGTAAGGTTTCAACAGTGAAAGAGACGGAAACTTCTGTTCTAACATTCCTCATTTTCTGATGCTCTTCATCGCTTTCATCGCCCCTGTCTACGTCCTCATCATCACTCCCTCCCTCCCTTGTCCTCCTCTGCACAAGCTAGAGGTAATTTCTAATCCTTTACCTTCACCTGCACAGTTTTGCTTTGTTCTGACTGGAGGTAAATGTGCTCTTTAGCAGTGGATATATTCAGTACAGGTGGGAAGTGCAGGTGTGAAAGCAGAAAGCTGTTCTCCCTTCTCTAATATTCATAACTCTGAAACAAATGAAATTACAATACAGGTGTTATATCCTTAAAATTCAGACACTCTTCTCAACTACACTGATTTGCTTTTTGCTTATTTGAAACATACATCTGTCTTCTTATGGATCAACACTTAAAAAAAACACAGGAGACGAGGGACACATAGAGCTTTAACTTAATAAAGTGATGCAGTAGCAGCCTTAGGATGAAAACATTACAGCTTTGAGTCTGGCTCTAAACCTCTGGGATATTTGGTGAAGTCCACATGAGTCAGCTCCCATAGTGTCATCTATAAAACAAGGAGTAAGAGTACTCCCTGTCATTGTGACTGTACACCACACTTTGAACACCACACAGTGACCAAGGACAATGACAGTGGCCAAACCTGTAAAAAAAAAAAAGGCAATGAAAACCTTTTTAAAACTTACTCATGGTTCTGTTAATGAATTTGTGTTGGGAGCCCTGGCCTGGTCCATTCTTTATCATTCGCCTCACAGCTGAGTGCCTCTCTCCTCGCCCCTCGGCCCAGAACAAACTACTGTGGGATCAGATACAGAACACTAACAGGTGAGCTGAAAGGAGCACTCTGTTGTCATGGAAACAAAGTGCATGATCCCCTTTTTTTTTACCCTTGCTCAGACAAAGTGCTGCAGGTTACATTTTCCCTGAGATAGAGAGAGAGGAGCAGTTTGTGTTTGAGTGTGAGGTCAGGCCGCCCTCACACACACCGTGCCCCAGAACAGGGAAACTTTGAAATCACCACTTTTCCTTTGCTTATCATTTTTATTGTCTCTCCAGGTGCTCAGTTCTTTCTACACAACCAAAGTGCTTACTCTTCAGCTAAGACAAGGTAAGAGCTCTGTCCTGTCAGGTGACAGCCGTAATGTTTCACCTGTGACCAGGTAGGCATCCCTCTGTGACCTTTAATCTCTCAGTTAGTTGCTCATAATCATAACATGTGAGGTTCTGTTGTGTTGGTTGTGCGAGAGTCTGTCAGCTGAACGTGCTTAATGTCAGCTGCTGCTGCAGCTGATGATGATGATGTACTTAACGTTAGCTGCTGATGTGAGTAAGGAATGATCTAACGCAGTTGTCTGGCTGAAGCGAGGCACTCGGGGAGAATAAAATCACAGGCTCTGCTTCAAAATGTCACCAGAGCATTTTTACACACTGCAGTGTTTGGTTTGTAGAAAGCTTCAACATTTCAGCCTGTCATGTGTGTCCTGTACAGGTGAGGAGCCACACACACACTGCTGCACAGGGCACTTTTTTCATGATTACAGTTTTTTGCCATTGCTAAGACACTAAAACTGGATTATTGAAACCACCAACTCAAGTAGCCGATCCATGCTGAACCATAAGCACATTGTCTGTTTTACAAAACACACTTTTTGCAAATGACTACACAGAGTTATCTACATTACACATATCATCACACAAACTACAGGCCTGTGTGTGCTGTTTGCTAAACACTGCTACAGAAATACACACTCAATTATCAATCACTTGCAAACAGAACGCAGCAACACCTGTAACCAATGAGATCAATTGAAAATCAGAACTTTAACCCAATAAACAGATTCAGTTTGCTCTTTGGTTTGCATAAAAATGGAGGCCCATGTGTGAGAAAGAATAAGAGGCAGAGGTGTTTTTGTAAAAGGAGGACAAGGAAGAGGAGAAGGAGGAAGAGTAGGAGGAGGAGCAGAAGGAGGAGCAGAAGGAGCAAGAGGGGGAGGACAAAGAGGACAATGAGTGGCAAGAGGACGAAACAGGAGAAATGTCACAAATGAGATCCAGACAACTCTAACTGACCATATGATCAACCATGGGCTGAGTCTGCAGGAGGCTGCTCAGAGGCTCCAACCTCGTTTGAGCTGCTACACTCTCTGGTCTGAGAGGACATCCTCCTTTGTGATATTGATGAGGTGCCGTGGCCGGGTGCAATTTCAGTTATGTAATATAAATGTGTCTGTCTTAAAAAGTGTTTTCCCATTGCATTTGTGTTCATAGTTTGATTTACAGCATGCTTCAAATAGAAATGTGAGACCCTAGATGATAGTGTCTTATATTTGGCACATCAGTGTGCAAAGTGCAGGTGGTAAAGGCTACTGATTTGCTAGCTGTGCGTAATGTTGTGATGAAAAATATTTTTTCAAAGAGTTAATATAATTTTGAATGAAGTGTCTGTTGTGCAAGAGATGTCTGAAATTTTGTACTTTGTGTGTACATGTTTGGTTTTTGTGTGTTAAGTTTTGACAAGAGTGCCATAGTTTCAAAAAACTGTGTTTTACCGAAAGTAAAAAACTGTAAAACACAAAGTGCCTTAAACCCTGCTACACAGAACTAATGCCCCCCCTGCTCTGTGTCTCCCTTTATTCATTTTGTTTCAATTCACATTCATTCAGTGTCTCATTTTGCTTTGATTTCTGTTTGTTTCCTTATAATAATCTTTCCTCTTTCTGTGGTGATTTAGTGTCATTATGCTTGTTTTCTGTTTATTTTGGGTTGCATCTACTTCCACTCATTTTGCTTCCCTTTTTATTCATTTGTGCATCTTTTTAGTCCCTTTGCATCTACTTTTGTTCATTTTGTAGCAAAATCCAGTTTCATGCAAGATATAAGAGTTGCTGTTGGTCACAGTTGGTTGACAGTGATGTTCCTGGAATCATCAGGTGTCAGACAGGTTCTTCATGACACACCTGCTGATATAGATGTCCTTGATGACGTGAAGGCTGAAATTCATAATATTTTGGGCTTCTTGCCAGCAGCACAGAAGTTTTTGTACCTCACTGTGATGCAGGATGTGAAGATCTTCTACAATATGTAAACTCGTTCCGTATGTTCTCTAGTTGTGTTGCAGGTCCAGCTTGTTTACAGTGGAGCCATACTTGTGTTTGCTGCCAGGTCAGACTCTGTTGAAGTTGTCCTTGTTTTCTCCAGCCTCTCCAATGAGCTGTGTCACTGAGAGCTCCAGACAGCCTGGTATCCAATCAGCGTTGGTATCGGTAGGTGTTCTTTTCCAGGTAGGTGCACAATTGATTTGAAACTGCACTGATGAAGACATTTGCCTCAACACACAGCAGGGAGATCATGAAAAACTGGTCAGTCTGGATGATGTTTTCCTCTTTTCATCAACGCCCCTTTAGCTACTCTTCCCTGCTCTGGGATCCTCCCTCTTCTCCAGGACACCTACTGGATTTTCAACATACATTTTTTATTTTTTTTCGATTGCTTAAGCATGATTTTGAAAATGATGATTTGTCAAAACACTACACACAGTTAGCAGAACACCTCAGATCCTTGGCAAATAAAAGAATTCTTGTAAAAACTATACACTATTTTATAAAAATCATATTTTGATACCATATGGAAACACACATGTTTCATATGACTTAATTCAGTTTGAACCAATTACACACTGCTGTCTTTAACCTAAAACACCTTTAGCAATTCTACTTGTCACTGGTTAGAGAACTGTAAGTGAAGTACACAGGACCAATGCTGCAGACCGATGAAAATATAATTTATTTATTTTCATAGACCCAAATCAGTCAACATGTTAACACAAAGCCTTCCAGTTTTCATGCTGCTACAGCAGAGTGTGTACCACTGTAAGCTCAGCAAATATCAGACCAATATAAAATACTGAATCTAGAACAGGTTTAAATTACAATTAAAAAAAACCCTGAAAAAACAAAACAAAACAGTGAAAATACAGCACAGACAATACTAGACGTTCTTTTTTCACTTAGCTGGATCAGGCCAGAGAATTTCATCAGCATCACAGCTGATATCCTCATTGGCCAGACAACGTGTGGAGTCCTGAATGTTGAATCCTGGTCACAGTTCTCCTCCATGGCCTGAATGAAGGGAACCTGAGGCTGCCAAGAAAAACTCTTCTGGACCAGAGCAGAGCGGTGGAATGACTCATTGTCCCAGATGACAGTGTCTTGCATCAGGTGCATTTCTGACTTTCATTTTGGTTGAAGACAGGTGAGCTGACCTGCTGCATTTTTACAGTGCTTAAACCTGAACAGTGTGTCTACAATTAAGCATTGGTGTGTTTTTGTACCTGATGGTTGTGTTTAACCATTTGGCTCACGTGTGTGGTCATTTGATAATCAGTGTTTTGGCATTGCAAGGAAATGACATCATCACATACATCAGTGTCTAATGTATATAGGTGTGTGTATTGTTTTGCAAAAAGTGTGAGGCTGACATTGTGCTTATAGTGGTGCAAATGTGGGCCGATGTTCTGCTCCTTGAGTGTAAGGTTTTGATAATTGTGTAATACTAAAACTATAATGTATAATACTATAATAATATAATGTAATTGTGTTTGTAGCAATCCAAAAAAAACTGTATTATGCAGGAGGTTGGGACAGTTTTTTACACCCTGTACATCCAGGAGCAGAGCTTGTCCCCTCTGTACAGATGACTTCTGACTTGTCACACTGCAATGTCCCGTTCAGGGGGTTGAGCAAGATGTTGCGCTTGTTTCTGTCTGTCTGTCTGGCATTCTGCCCCAGTTGCGTTCTGTCTGTGCCGTCATTGACCCCACAGTCACCACATCCTTGATGGTTGTGTAAACTGTGAGGATACATCTGCTGATGTCTCTGGACACATCGTCATTGATGTTCCAGATTATCATGGTGAATTTTACCACATTTCACACATCTGTTAAATGTGAACAGATGGAAATGATCAGATGATGTTCTCATGATCTTTTCATATAGTTTCATTTTTAAAACAAATATATTGACACATGTTTCAGACTGAATTCCTTATGTGCCTTCTTCTGGCGTCTTCATTTCCACCTTGTTGCCCACGTTGTCTTAACATGCAGAAGAGAGCTGGATGCTCCCTAACATCATTCAAAAGCAAAACTGCTGCCTAAGACAGAAACCATAATTTGTTTATGGCTTCGTTAACGTGCACATCAGAGCAGACGCTCCTTGAGACTTCACTGCACACACACACTCCCCAACTCAGTTTACTACAGCCTTAGGGAGGGACGGCTTGTAGACAGTCCCTAACTCAGCGCAGCTGTAACCTAATAACACATGATGAGGATGTGAAGCTTTGTGTGTTTGTGTGTGTGTGTTGTATGAGTGGGATCTGTGTCGGCTTGGAAATATAATGTATGTCTCACAGCCATGTAGATGGATTAGTTTACTTAGGGCATGATCATTACACTCATACCACTTCCTCAGGGTTTTCCCAGCTGTACCCACACACTCTTGAGATCAATGTAAACCACACTCTCATCCACTCTCATCCCTAATGTTAAAAACAGTCTTACATGATTGGACAAACAGTGGTTTCACATTTAAAACACACGCAGAAGATTTTTCCTGGGAACATTTATTAAATGTATGAATGCGTGTGTGTTCAAGTTCAGGTTCACTTTATTTGTCCCCAGTGGGGCAATTAGCTGTGCAGCAATGGGAGCCAAAACATACATTATCCACACATCAAACATTTATCATAGCACAATAGCATAAAGCATAAATACATAATAAAAAATACCAAATTTGTGTGTGTGTGTGTATGTGTGTATTTTTGCTCATTTGCAACAAAACAAGGTTGTTTTGTGTCAGTTTGCCTTCATTTGATTTCTTTTTCATTTTCTCTGTGAGAAAAAAAGTAAGAAATCATGTGTTTATGGAAGTTTATCAGAATGAATGTACTGTTCTTTTCTTCATGAAACCTCATTAAACACATACTTTAAGGCTACTTGTTGGTTTATAATTGTTTTGTTTGCCTTTGTTTCGTCTGGTTTGGACCAACTTCAAGGATTTGATCCATATTTAGAATGAATAGTTTTTAAATCTGAGGTTATGACCACAGCAAGATTTCATTTACAGGCAGAAAAAGATGTTAACAGCAGCGCTTTTAATTCTGAGACATAACCAGCACTGAGCTGAAAACCTCCAACATGGCCACCACAGGTGAGATACACACCTTCACGTCTCTGATCTGTCCTTCCTCTTTGATCCATTTTCCGAGCAATATCATCCTCACATGATGTCCCCCCTGTTGCACCTTCTCCTCTTCCTCCTCCTCCTGACAGGCCTGCTGAGGGATTATGAAGGTGTTACACAGATGTTGCTTTTCCTCTGCATCATGTGTTAATGTGTTAATGACTTGTGTGTACAACTTTATAGCACTGCAGAGAATATCCTCTAATATTCCTCCTCCTCCTCCTCCTCCTCCCCTCTATTCCTCCTTTTATCGAGTGCTGATGAAGCTGCGATGCGATTAAAAACTTCCACAAAAGTGTTGCCTCCCTTTCTAACACTCCTCCTTGCCTCCCCCTCCTTCTCTCTCTCTCTTAAACTGTGAACTCGTAACCCTCCTCTTTGTCTTTTAGTCCTTGTGTACAGATGCTGCCTCCTCTTCATACTCCTCCCATCTCTTCCTCCTGCTGCTGTTTCTAAAGCCAAAAACAATTTACCATCATTTGTGCAAACATGTAGATCAACAAGAAAAGACTGGCAGCTCATATAAGCGTTATTCTTCAATTGCAGGCACCTTTGACCTTTAAAATCTTGAAAAAAAAATAATATTAACTCTGTTTTTTCTATTTCAATAGCTTTCTTAGATAGTCTGTAACAAAGATCTTAGCTTTGATTGTAATTTTGACATCATTAATTGTCAGCCAATTGTGCAATGGTAATGACGAATGATGGCAATTTTCACTTTTTGGAACAAAGGTTAGTTAAGTTTTAGACTTGCTGGCATAACTCGATAGCCAGCAAGCAATGTACACTGAATATATGTAAATGAAGTGAAAATATCCAAGCAGTAACGTGTTTGCTAATGACACCTAATAAACATGCTCTCACATCAGGATGCATAAATCTTCAAATTACTCACATTTGTTGAGATCAACAATTCATGCTCCTGCCATGTCTGGCCTTGTGCCCCTGGTACTTTCAGTTGCAATAACAACTGAATAGGAGTTTAAAAAAAAAAACTTTATTGGTCTAAAACAGTTGGTGTGGTGGTGATGTCACATGTACTTGGGACAGCGATATTTAACTACAAAAATGTTCTAATTGTCCAAATATAAACCAAATTTAAAATATGTTTTTTCAAGTTATTATGTGACACTGCAAAGTGAAGTTTTAATGAATGTTAGATTTTTATCACTTTTTTTCAGAGCTTTTACAGTTTAGCCACAACAAATTGTTCTTTCTGAAATTTTTTTTTTTTTTTTCTCGAAGATTCACAGAAAAACTCCCTGAAATGAAGAATCATATAGTTCAAACTGACTCCATTACAGAGTCGATAATAACAATCCACAGTTTCATTCCAGTTTCTTTCTGTCAAAGGGGAAATATTTAAAGCTGAATCTGTGTGGGACTATTTTCAGTTGTGGATTTTTGGAAACACCTGAGATTTCCAAGTTTTTAATGTTTATTTAATGTCAAACTCACCTGAAGCATGAACACAATTTCACAGTTAAGTAAAAACATGTCACCAGGCTGCTGTTTCATATTTCAGGAGGATAATGAGGCACTATCTCTCACTTCAGCTGGAAACATGAAAAACTCAAAGTACTGGATATAAACAATAAGCTCTACATCTGGTTACATACTGAGGGAAGTATCTCCATCTTCCCTGTCCTCTTTTTTCTGTATGTTGTCCTCCTCCCTTGTTTTCACCTTTTCTGAACAAAATGTAATGAAATCCTGAATGTGTGTGTCTCTCCAAATACTCCTTCCCCTCCTCTCTCTCTGTTTTCCCTTCTTTTACAGTACTACTCTTCCTCCTCCTCCTCCTCCTCAGGTTAACATGCTGATGAGGCTGGTGGGCGATTAAGGAGGTGCTCCACAGATGTTACCCCTGTGATTGATCGCTTCATTTATTGTCTGAGGGCTGAATGTAATAAACTCATTACCACACTCCCTGGGTAGGAGGCTTGTGTGTGTGCATGTGTGTGTGTGTGTGTGTGCGTGCGTGTGTGTGTGCATGTGTGTGTACAGTGTCCACCTCTGGTGATTGATGGCAGTTTTCTTCTCTCCGGGGTGAGTGGCTCGGTCATGTCACTCAGGCCTCCAGCGTTGTTTCATTTAATTCAGCCACGTCACAGGAAAGTTGTTACGTGTTTGACTTCAGGTTCAGGTGAACAGCAGAGTTAGTGAGTGGATATGTGAATATTCAGAGATATACAGTGATTGAGAAGAAATGAAAATGAATGACCAAAGTAATTTCATGAGCGTGTTGCAGTATGAAATGATGATGATGATGGGTGAGTGAATGAATAAATCGATGCTGATAGATATTAACTGATAGCTACTGACTAGATGAGACGCAAAACAGAAACAAAGAAGCAAAGAGAGACAGCTGTAGAGAGAGACCCACACCTCCCCAGTCTAAACCCCCTGAACTCCACACTTCTCTGTTGCCTCTGTGACTGACCTCTGATTGCGCTGGTGAAACTGTGTGTGTTACAGTCCAAGGCTTTTCTCCAGTGTGCTGATTGAAAGTCGTAATTTTTAGAATAAGCTCTGTGAGGCTGCAAATCAATTTCCTCAGCGCTGTTTCACTGAGTCCATTCACCGCAGAACTCACGTTGCTCTACATCAATCTTGTTCCATTTCCATCTAATATCTAAAGCTAATATATTTATCCCGGCCCTGCCATGAATCGCAGCCTCCAGCTCAGAGTCAGCCGAGTTCACTGAGGGAGGGGAGAGAAACCAGCTTTAAGTCCTGTTCACAATGCTTCCTGTGCTATTTTAATTGGCAATATGTTTGGAGCTGCATCTCCATGTGATACCTGGTTTGTGGTCCTGTCTTGTTCAGGTTTTTGTGCCCAATTATGATTCAGTGCTTCTTCAGATTTATCTTAACATGTTCCAAAAATTGTATTAAAACATAAAGTAATTTGGATTGGTTGTGTGACAGTTCTAGCTTTGGTGGATTACACACAGATACACTGGGAACCCAACTGCAAAGAGACCCAAACTAATTTTGATCACATTGCCATGACATTTTTGTTCTTTGATATCACATTAGTGTGTGTCATGATGTCATAAGATGCTGTTTAGCATACCTCTGATAGATAATGTGTGACTCACAGAACTGTATTTCATTTTAAACTTAATCTCCTTTATTCCGCGCCTCATATCTCCTGCCAGAGTGTTGTGGGTCCATTTGCAAATGGTAAACTTAAAAACAAGGGTCAATGTTGTGTTTCATTAAACAAGGACTGCCACAACTGGCTCCAGCCCTCCTGCGACCCTGCATACGTAAGCGTTAAAGCCAATGGATGGATAGTCCTGTTGACCCCTGACCCTGAGGCTGGTTCACTAAATCATTCAGTGGCACTGTGCTTCAACCTTTTCCGTTTTATGGTGCATTCCATTAAAACTCATATCCTGATCAGCTGTCTCGCCAGGAAGGCCTCCTGAAGTCAGAATTCTAACTTGGTAACAAAGGCAAGGCAATTTTATTTGTATAGCCCATTTTTACAAGCAGTTCGTCTCAAAGGGCTTTACACAGCATCATTACAACATCCTCTGCCCTTAGACCCTCACATCCACTGAGGAAAAACTCCCAAGAAAACCCTTTAACAGGGAAAAAATTGGAGAAACCTCAGGGTGAGCAACAGAGGAGGGATCCCTCACCCAGGACGGGCAGACGTGACATAGATGTTGTATACAGACAAGAGGACAGTTTACAACACAGAGTATGGGAAAACATGGAAATGGAATCAATTAGTTAACAAGAAATGATGGAGCAGCTTTCAGGTGGGCAGAGAGGCAGGGAGAGCAGGCCAGCGTAATGGGAGTACTGGATGGCAGACTGGGTCATGAGCAGGGAGGGCAGGCCGGTTTAACAGCAGGAGAAAGGAGGTGATGGAGGCAGTGGTTGGTGCAGAGGGATGGAGCTCTGGAGAGATCTGTGGACACACACAGAGAGTGCGAGACACCAAGGCCAACCGAGGCCAACAGAGCTGAACGTTACACTGATTATCAGCCACTTAAATCAGTCGTCCCAACAGTAGCGTAAGATCTCTACCTTGCTATTTTCAGTTCCATTGACAACTGTGAGTTTTCACACATTCAGTATACTGCTTTCCTCTGGTATGCTCGTCTAGTCACCTGTGGCTCTCTACCTGGCTCCGGTCCTCCACAGCCCTCCCCTCCATCATCCTGCCTGAACCCTCAGCCATCTTATCCCCATCTTCATTTCCAGCTCAGCCTCCCCTTTTTAGGTGTGCAGTTCAGAACGTCTTTCACTTCCAACCCCCTGGCTCATGTACAAACAAATGGGGGTCTGTGCCTGTGGTTTGTGCATGATTCATACTCCTGTTGTTTCATAACCTGTCAGTGTGTGTTTGTGTATTGCAAAAAAAGTTTTCCCAGTGTTTTATTTGTTTTATATCATTATAAAATGAACATCTTTTAGACAGTGTGGACAGTTGGTAGCAGGAAGCATGTGAAGGTATCACATGGGTGTTCTTCACTCCTCTCAGACCTTTTCATGGACTAAAGCAGTATTGGAAAATGAGTTAAAACAGCAGTGGCAGTTGTCGCCTGCTTGGTCTTATCTGCTGCTCAATAAAGCTGAAATTTTACAATATGAATTCATGTGAACTTGTGGGAAAGCCTGAGTGTGTTGATTGCTTTTCTGTGGGGAAACAGAGCGAAGCAGCATCCTCTTCCTCCTGCCAATTGGCCATCTCTGCTTGTTTTTTGGACGTGGACCTTGTGTCTGTTTCCTGGCCAGATCCTTTTTTTCCTTTCTGCAGTGCTATCAATAGACCATCACATGACGGCCATGTGCAGTTCATGTGAGGATGCTGGAACTGACCAAGAAGGCTGGGATGGTTTCCCCCCTCAGCATTCGGACGATCTGTTTATTGCATTGCATTAAGAACATCATGCTGCCTCCATGTTGGTGCAGGGGGGAATGGGAGCAGTAATATATTTAGTAATGACCCAGTTCTGATGGGTGCTGGCATGGGTGAGCACTGATTCCTGTGGGAGGATTTCTGAAAATGATCAAACCAAAACCTGTTTTATTCTGTGTTTATGTTCTGACCTGGGGCTCCCAGTGGTAACCTTTTCAAATTAAAGACAAACTTATTCAAGTGTTACTGAAAAAGCATCTGGTCGCTGCTGCTATACACCAGAGACCCAGACCCAGAGATCCAGAGAATGAAATGTGTAGCAGAAGAAAAAAACTCCCCATCTTTCAGCATAGTTACGGTCATTCATCCTCTGTCCCTAGATTCATCCACATCCTTCCATCTTTCCTGTGTGTGTGTTTGTTTTCCTGTGAAATCTGCATCATAAATTAGCGGGAAAACACTTTTGATTGATCTTTATCAGTGCAGAACTCCGCTTGACATGTGTGAAGCAGCTTCCACCTGTTGTTCAGTGACAGTTTCTCAACAGCTGGATCAGTGGTTGTCAACCTCAGTGTAAGTGTCCAGGTGTTGTGGACAGGTAAAACAGTAGGTTGAAGTCTTTAGTGCCTCCTGGGGGAGTGTGTGACTTCTAATAAATGTCTCTCAGGAAGAAGGAGGATAGAGGAGGAGTGTGATCCTAAATCAGAGAAGCAGCAGTCTGCTCAGGTCCCAGCGCTCCAAACAGGAAGCATCTTTGTAGCAGAAATGTTTGGTTTTGTTCTCGTCATCGTGCAGGGATTGCTCAGCTGCACCCACCCACACCATCACACTGAGTTTCATGTACGATTGCAGATTTTTCCTGGAACTTTTAGTGTGTGTGTGTGTGTGTGTGTGTGTGTGTGTGTGTGTGTGCATGAAGAGCTCCTGTCACAAACTCTTAGCAAACCCACTAGTCCACTACAGTGACGTGTCCTCCAGATGAAATGTAGGCTGTTGGCTCAAAGCAACAACTTGTGACCCATTTATACATCAGCAAACTCAGTTTTAGTCTCCTCTGCTGTGAGCAACTGTCCCACACTTTCAGCAGCAGCAGTCACAGCTCACAACCTCAATTCCAGTCCCCACTGGTTCTCGCATAATACTGTATTGGAGTCGGTCTGTTCCTCTGGAGGGATCACAGGCCGATATCCGCCCCATTTACACCGGGAGCTGAAATCCCAAAGAAGAAATGCAGGGTGTTATTTTAGGTTTTGCCCTTACAGAGGATGAGCTGTTGGCCTCTTTTGAATTTCAGATATTAAATGTCACCGTTTTCTGAAGGTCCCAGAGTGGATTTTCACACATCAAAGCAGCTGGAGTCATGGAGACAGTTGCCCAGGATAACAAGTCATTTGGCATCGATTTGGCATCAATGATCATGTTTCCTGTGCTAATGCACATGTGGAATAGATAAATGATTTATACAAGTACATGCCCACTTCCTGTTTGTTAGTCCTGAGGAAGATCTTTTTTGATTGTAACATCGACCTTGTAGATTGATTCTTAATTAATTTGGGGAGCGGTACACCAGTGTGCAAACTTTTCTTTCTCTGTTTTTTACTGTATAGAAAAGTGCTATGCAAATCTTATGTATTATTATTATATTTATCTGAACTTCTGAGTGAGGCCTGCAGAAATCCTCCAGCATTCAACTGATAGTGCTTCTTATAGATGTTGTCTGTCCATCCTGTTCTTGTGAACACAATATCTCTGTAACACCTTGAAGGAATTGATGTAAATGTGGCTTATATGACTGTAGATAAACAGAGATGGAGCCTGGACCTTGGAGGGATATAATGGTGAGGTGCTGATTCTAATTTTCTTTGGCTTGAAAAACAGCTGACCTGCTTGTGCTTCTGAAATCAAATGTTCACCTGTGGAATCTGCTCGTAACTGAAGGTTTTTGTCAGTTGAAAGCCTTGAAAGAGATGAAATACCATATTTTAAACTCATTTTGGAGCAGGTTCCAGGTGGGGGGGCTGTTGATGGGGGTGGTGAGGGTGTGTGTGTGTGTGTGTGTGTGTGTGTGTGTGTGTGTTCCCACATCTGCCCATGTGTCTGCCTGCATCTTCCTGTGCATACTGTAGATGTGTATGTGCTTCTGCGAGTTTATGTCTGCGTGCCTCTGCACTCTTACTGCGACTGTGTATGAGTGTGTGTGTGTGTAGTCACGCACAAGGGATGTCCTAGCGCTCCTACTGAGAGTGATGAAAATGTCATTTTATCAACATTTTCTGACAGAAGAGCTCAGTGAATACTGATGCATGGCTGCTCTGCTCTTGCAGAGTGTATACAGAGCCAGTAAACGCTTGTGAAGGCTGATCTCTGCAGGTGCCGGAAGCCTGTTTGTCCTTTTGATGGAAACAGCATGGATGAGCTGTCATGTGTTTGGTCAAACCTGTCTTTCTACATTTACAAAGATGGTTTAGTCAGATGCCTTTTACAGTGAAAACTGAAGGCGGTGAAACTCTGCATGGTGTAATTCAACAACTGCTGAGGTCAAATGAAAAAAAGAGAGGAGCTTTCAAACCACAAGTGACCCATAATCTCAATGCTGACTGGACTTGATAAGAAACAGTAAATATAAAATTCGGTGTCAGTGTCTTTGATTTCACTCGTGAGGTTAAAGCCACATGTGAAATATCAACATGTCAACAAAAATGTAATCAAAATACAACTGTATTAAAACATACCGTATTTTCGCACTATAGGGCGCACTGTCAATGAACGGTCTATTTTCCATCTTTTTTCATATATAAAGCGCACCGGACTATAAGGGGCATTAAGCAAAACAAAACAGTCAGATAAGTCAGTCAGTCAAACTTTATTAAACACATTCACAATAACTCTCAACATTGTTAAAAAGTTACCGTACCATTGCTTCATTAATGTTGAATTCTCTCGCAGCTGCTCTCTTCCCATGTTCTACTGCGTGACTGATGGCCTTGAGTTTGAAGTCTGCGTCGTAAGCGTGTCTCTTGACAGGTGCCATTTTGGGGTCCTTATACACACACACACACACACTGTAATGTTATGGTGAAGCACAGTATGTATTACTCCACGATGCTCCTGACTACGGCAGCCGTAACACTGTAAGCGGTGCGGCTTTGTAGTTTACCAAAGTCGTACTAAAACATTTTGACAGAGCGCCGTGAGCGCCACGTACCACACAAAATCGCTTCGAGGTCAGTAAGCACAACCAGAATGAATCCATATTGATTCACTACAGGGGGCTGTTTTACTCCAAAACAATATATAAGGCGCTCGGGATTATAAGGCGCACTGTCGTTTTTCGAGAAAATTAAAGGCTTTTAAGTGCGCCTTATAGTCCAGAAAATACCGTAACCCTGGAAAGAAACTTAAAATTCAAAATCTTGCTTGGACAAGCAACGTTACAGTTGACCTGTGAGCTCAATGCACTGCAACCTAAGGAAATACAAGAAATAGACAAAACGCAAATTCATAAAACATCCTGATCGATATGACAACACGTGCTGCAAATACCAACAACACAATGGATGCTTTTCCTGGGGACACCGGGAGTGATGAGCCCAGCTGGGACACCTCCTCCGTTATTGTAACTTCAAAAGTCACCAAGCACTGAATAACAAGTGCATCCATCAGGTTCATCACTTTGTGTGTGTTGTCAAATTGATGGTGATGTCTTGAAATTGTTTTATTTGCATGTGTTCTCTTACATGTCAGTGTATTGAGCTCTCAGGGCCACCGTACAAAAGAGTGGCTTTAAATTTAGAAGTACGTTTTTTCAGACAGTATGTTTCACTTGCTGATAGAAAAAAGCATTTGGAGAAGTAAAATCATCTCATGTAATGATTACTAGTGTCTGTGACATAGCAGCTAATCTGAATCCTGAACCAAGGTTTTTCTAATGTAACCTACATCCTGACAAAATAATGCAGTTTGCTAATGTTATGCTGCTTAGCTTTGGAGGTTATGCTGGGTTAGTCCTGTAGGCATTATGCTACTTAGTTTTGCATGCTAATATTTGCTGCTCTTGTGGGAGTGGATGTTTAATGCTTTCCTTACACTTCCACACTTTCACATTTAGCTTTTGAGAGAGAAAATGTGGTTGTAACTCTTGAGACTTGACTCTAACCACAGCTCTGTGCTCATTGCGTAGAAAAAGGAGGAGTGGGGTTAGTATGAGGAGGATTGCTATAAATATATTTAAGAGAATTTTCAAAGCAGACATTTTTCTTCCCAAACTTCTTGAGTTAACTGCAGCATCCTATCCAGATTGACAATATTGCTGAATCAAGCAGTAAGAGTCGCTTTACATTCCCTAATGAGCGTCAGCTTCGCCGCTCCCCCCACCCACACCGCCAAACACACACACATACGAAATGCAAACACAAACACATGACCGTTAAAGAGGTGGGCATATTGACTGATTAATTCCCGTCTGTGTGACCCCTGGGGTTCGAGTCGATACGCAACTGATGGTCAAGACTTGACCGGGCCTCTGCTCAGCTTCTCAGACTTGTAAACCCCACAGTGGAAACATCACACTGCACAGACGTCAGGGAGTCATTTCAACGCCAGCCTACCCCCTTGATTCGATTTTAATAGGGTCATTATCTTTCCGATTTTTCACTTGAAAGTAGAGGAGCAACATCATTTCTTTCAAATGTTTCACTCTTGAGTAAAACCCTCCAGCAGTTGTTGGGAGGTGTCGGGTTTCCACTCTTTAGTCACGCTATAAATTAATATTAATAAACTGGAACTTCACTAATGTCATGTCTGCATCAGAATATGTTTGGGGGCCTTGAGTCACACAGGAAGTCTTAAGGGGCTTTCCACTGCAGGAACTCTGGGGTAATATACGGGGCCGGGGCTGTTGGTGCGTGTCTCCACTGCAGGAGCTGCCCCTGAAGGACCAACTCTCTCACCAAACGAGTCCTCGGGGTAGGTAGGATTGGTCTTATTCAAAGGGGAATGTGACGCTGAGAGAAAAGACCTGAAATAAGCGGCGTTTTTTAAAACCCAGCTTCTACACGGCCGGAAAAAAAAAGAGAATAAGTCAGTAAAAGATGTATGATTGTGCACAGACAACTACGGGATCGTGCAATTACGTAACAATCAAAGCAACATTCTATACTGCCAGAAAAACAACAACAACAAGAGCAGAAAAAAAACTGCTGCACAACTATTGCGCGATGATGGAAACTGTTGCACGTCGCCAAGAGTCCGACAGGTCCTATACGGGCCCTGCTCTGCAGAGAGACACGGTGGCCGAGAGGGCCGAGTGAGAGGACAGGTCCTGTAAAGTTCCTACCCCCCTCTCTTTACCAGGAACTTCCGCAGTGGAAACACGGCTATAGCGTACACTCGGTCCACAGTGATGTGTAGCTTAGCATAGGCTTCTGAAAAACTGAAGTTAAACCAGTATTTCACAATTATACATGGTGATATTATCTTAAATGTAAATATACAAATCTAATTAAAGCTGGAACACCTTGAAGAAAATTCTATTTGAAAACTAGACCATAGACACACAGTGTGAGATAAGTCATACATGAAGAAAGAGACGGTTGCAGCATCAGCATCACTTTCACTTTAACAAGTGGTGCAAAACTTGGTTCAGTTTGCATTTCTGCTCTTCCACATACCTTGTCCTGAAAGTTATGGGCTTTTTGACAAGGTTTTTGGTTATTGACCGAAATAAGGTCAGTGTGTAACGCAAGGGAAAGATACACTCAGGTATTATCTTACGACTTAAACTACAACAGCAGTTACGCCTCTTAAAAAAGTCTGGTTGTCTAAATGAGACTACACAGTTTGTCAGGGATGTCAAACGTCATCACACAGAACATGAAAACCAATGTGTTCACCAATCCCCCTTTACAGCCTTGTATTTATACTCGTGCTTTTATAAACCGCACCATAACCACTTTACAAACCATCACTAAATCAAGTTACGAGTTAGAAGTTAAGTGGTGGTGACGTTCAAGTCATGTGACCGCAGTACAATTAATTTATAGACTATGTAGCCAAACATTAGCTTGTGTCTTGTGTCAGTTTGTAAAGGATGATTTATTTTTGATGTATGTTCAATGTCCTGCACGATCACTTCCTTCCTTAGAGTTGGTGGTTTAGCAACTGTGTTACTTTCCTCATCTTAACCAGTGGTGTCAGAAATCCTCACATCTATAAAAGTAGAAATACCACAGTAGAGCATCCAAATACGCTTGCAGTGCCAATTAAAACTATTCATATATTGTCCTTTTTAGATTTAAAAAGCAAATAAATGAGTATATTCATAAAGTGAAATTATTTTGTAGCTTTATTGTTTTAGCTGGTAAAAGTGGGTCAAATTTTGATTTCTTCTTATCCTGTGGGGACAGCGTTAAGGTTAGGGATCAATAACCTGATTTGACTTTGTATAATAAATAACAATTAAATCCAGACTGTACTTAAGAACTGTTTACTTGAGTAAATGTACTTAGTTACACCACTGATCTTAACATATTTTAACCCAGTACTGTAACATAAACCTGTGGCACCACCCACAGCCAAGCGTAAGTAGCCCCTCTCTATCAGTATTTAAGTGGAGCAGCCAGGAGTATGACTTCAATGGGATAAAAGACCACGCTCCTGTATAACCTGCACAAAGTACTTGAAGATAAAAAGTACTTTGTCAGTCCGATTGGGAAAGTTTTTTATTCTATATTTGCTGTGGTATTTCTAAGTGTCAGTCTAAACGTTATTACAGGCTCACAGCAGTTTTCATTTAACACATCTCTGTTGAAACACACATCTCCATAGAAATGTATTGCTCCTGCATTAAGAGCAGATTTCTATCTGTCCTGAAACAAAGAAGAGCGACCAGAGGTCTAGTGCCACCGCTGAGAGGACCTCTAAGTTCTAAATTGGTCCAGCAATTTCCCCTGTCGCATGTTGAGTGATAACAGTGAGGTCAGCCTCTGGTCAGCCAAATAGTTATGGGAGAATAGAGACGTTCCAATCTGTTTTACTGTTCCAACCCTATCAGCAAATTTCCACCATTTCAGTGAGACATAGAAAAAGTACCAGACAGGGAGAGGGAGTGAAGTAAAGGGTGGTCTTCTCTGCACAACGAACAGTCGGCTCATTAAAATTAATTGTTTGGTAAAACGTTGAAAGTTTGGGCGAAGAGGATTCTCTATTCGATTTGTAATTTGGATAGTTTCCAGTTTGTCTTTCCGCTCCGCCAATCGATTACGATGACACTTTTAACTGCAAAGAGCCTGAGGTGTATCACTCACACCAGGCCTGTCGTGAACCTCTGGTGTATCTCCGTGTGTGTGTTCGAGCCACACCAGTCTAGCTGTGGGCTGCTGCCTCAGTGGTAATGAATGTCAAGAGGCGGGCGTTAATAAATTAGCCATGCGTGTGTTTTACCTTATTAATGGTCTCAGAGGCAAATCACAACCTCTTTAATGCATTTCACTTAGTGCAGCTTATAGGTGCATTTCATAAAACATGGCAGCTTTTTAGACACTTATTCTGGGTGCAAATTTATCACCCTGTCTGCCTCCTTTCATGCCTCTGTCTTCTCCCCTTTCATTTTCACATGCACCCTTCCCCTGTATCTGCTGCTCCACGCGTTCTCTCCTACGGTAAGATAAGTGTCTGAAGGAAATGTGTTCGATCTACGGTTTAATCTGGAACACTTTGTCATTGTGAACAATTTCCATTAGGGCAAAAGAAGAAGAGTAAAGATATTCAAACAGAGGCACGGGCCACAAACTGCTATCCCCCAGAGAAAACATCATTTGATGATCTGGTGTCTCTCGTGTTTTAAAGGTCCGATATTGTATTAAGTTTGATGTGATTAGAAAGCAGCGGCCTATGCTCTATATTAACGCTGTCAAAGTATCAAAGTGCTCAGTCCACAGAGAAATGCACACAGAGCCTTAATATGGGCTGTCGGGTTTTCTGTAACTTTGTGAACAGAGCATCTCAGCCTGTCGCCAAGGCCTACCCACCTGGATCCACCATCCAACCTCGCAGGAATCAGTTCCTCTAAGTCTCTACCTGAAATATGCTATATCATGCTATACCGTAACACTAGGCTGCACAGACCTGGTAGTTAGCATGAGCATGTGAGCCACCAACATTACAATCCATGGAAAAGGCCATCAGATACTTCCAATCAATGCAACCACAAAAAAATAGTATAAGTCAAGGAAAAGGAAAGGATGGTGTTTTCTTGTTCACACAGACTCTCTCTGTCTTCTTCTAAGGCTTCCCTGCTCATCCATTCCTCTTTATTACGGAACAGCTTCATCTTTCCTCCCCTCTATGTCCCACCCACCTAAAGAGTGCCTCCCCTATCCCTCCCTCCCTCTCCTTCCCCAGATCCTGAAGGTCAGCTCCTGGTGAGTGATCTCCCATTCTGCTGAGTCCACCAAACACCGGAGCAGAGTGGCGCTGAGCTGCGACCCGGCCGGCCACTGACGTTCATAAACCAAACTGGGAATGACAGGTGTCGCTGGGTCCCCTCTGCCTCCCCTCTTCATCCAGTTTTCCTCCTCCCCTCCTTTCTTCCCCTCTTTTTTCCCACCATTTGTTGCCCTCCCCTCTCTCTCATTCTATGTTGATTTATGGTTTATTGTTCCTTGTCATGTTTCAAGGTCGCCGCTAACGTGGGCCAAACTAGGCCCAGGGGGGGCGTCTTTCAGCATACCTGCCAGGGAGCCACCGTCATTGCTGCTGCTGCTCCTTCTGCCAGGGAAAGGGCCAAAAGGAGACAGGGGAGTCCCACGGAGTCACCCCAACATCCACCACCTTTAAGAAGTACATCAACAGTCTCAGAGGTGATGCTCACCGATAGCAAAAATGTCGGAGGTTACAACAGCAGTGCGCCTTTGGAAACCTCAAGGCACAACCGTAGAAGCTCAGCGTTCCCCTGTGTTGTTGCCAGACTGCATTGTATTTCAGATTTAACATAGTCTCTTGATTGTTTTGCAGTTGGGTTAATTGCCCTGGGAGACGGACAGAATAGACGGAGAAAAGCATTAAAGGAAGAAACGCGTGCATACTGCGGCAGATGTGGTTCCTCCCTGAACTGTAGTCAATGAAAGAGAGATCCATCATGAGGCTCCCAGGGGAGTCGCAGAAATCTAAATAGAAATTAGCAGGAAAGCACCCGGCAGTATAACTATCTTTGCTCTACCAGTGGCGGATGGTGTGTGTGTGTGTGTGTGTGTGTGTTCCACAGGATCTTAGTTGTTTCCTGGTTGACTCTCTGTCTCTCTTCTACTAAATGGAACCTGTCAGGGCATTAACAT
>OMNW01034441.1:18250-31192 GCA_900303245.1 Selene dorsalis | reverse complement strand
CCCTTTCTTCTCCAAATCCAAAGTCCTTTCACTTCCATACCCCCCCTCCTCTTTTCACTTTCTGTAAAGATTGCCACCATATGTTTTACCGAGGGATCCTACAACATGTCTGGCACCAGCACCTCTGGCTGAGATACACGCTAGGCCTCTCAGGGCTCAGTAACCTTGGTAACTCCCATCAGTCGGTACTTTACCTTTACATCAACATGGCACCAAGCCTGCATCGCCTGGGGGTCTCTGCTTTCTGTCTCCTCACCTCATCCATTCACCCCCCCCCTGTTATTCACCATCCACAACCCATCGTTGATCCAAGTCTTCCTCTCTCTGTACCTGAGAGCCCTGCGAATGTTTCTCATTTTCAAGAGTTGACCCTACATCAAACTAATTGCACATGCTAGTTTTGCTGACAGTGAGAAAGAGAAAACAATCCTGTGACAGGCTAGAGTTACAGTAAATAAATTTGTTACAACTACAGCTCTGACAGGAGATGCTGGAGCTGCAGCTGTGAAACACACTGCTAAACGATAGCAGACTGTGTGAAAGAGTCCTCACGTGGGACACACAGTTATACATCCTCTGCTGACCAATGCACAATGGCTGGACCACATACAGCATACGGTGTGAAATTGTGGGAATAGTTGAAAACTGCATTGCATATATTAGCATTTACTACTTTACACTATCGGTTCGCTTCTCTAAGTGTAATTGAAATAGTGGCTAAAACACAGCACATGTAAACTGTGATTTCAGCTGGATTTAAAGTAAAAGTATCTCTCAGAGAGAAGGTTAGAGGAGACAGAAATTCATCTTCACTCATTTTTGTTTGTAGCTCAGGAGTAACTGATGACTTTCTCTCTCTCTCTCTCTCTCTCTCTCTCTTTCTCTCTCTCTCTCACTTTGCCCACTGTCTCTTGTGTTTTGTTGTTCCTCTGCCTCTTTTAGCAGTAATGATATATAATGGAGTCTGGGATCACTGTATTAACACTCCTCCACGATTCTGCCGTTCCCAGAGTGACTCAGTGCCTGTAACACGAGGCGTAGTGCTAGGCCCATGGTTGGCACCTATACACCCAGTCTTGCTTGAAAAAAGTCTCTAAATCTACAGACAAATGAGCCAAGTTGGCAGCACTGCAGGCTTTGAAGGCCCACCTCCCCTCTTTGAGATCTTGTTTATCCCAACTCATTTTGGAAGCGCAACAGCCAATCAAGAAACTCCAACTAAGTCATATGGCATTTGGCAGCACAGTGGTCCTAGCTGAGTCAGTCAGTCAAAATATAGACTTATACAAAAGCAATCCTGCTTAATCCTCACCTATAGGTTGTGGTGGTGAAGTCTTAACAGACCAGGCTAAAAATCAAAACTTATCAGAGCAGTGAGACAGACCAGGGTTTATGAGAGCTAACTCAATCCCTGACCCAAAAGAAGCTGTTCAAAGCTGCTCCACAGTGCACAGTGCACCAACTCTGAACGCTCACTAGGGTTGCCAACTTCCTGAAGTGAAAATAAGGGACAGGGGGCAGTGGCCCGGGGTGGGGGCGTTATAAATATATAACATAATTTTAATAATAATTATCATTATTATGATTATAGCTCTACATAAAACAGTTAAGGTTGTTTTTTTGTTGTTTTTTTTTACTACATTATTGTTAGAGTAAACCTTAAATATGATGAACTTTAGTAGCCTAGACAATCACAGACATCGACATCCTGACGGCTTTGGTTCAGCTGCTCTAACTATGCTTTTAGATTAGCTTCCCTGTCCCTGCTATCAACCAGATTTGGGTTTAATAAAATCAATATGATTATTAATACATGCCTCTTGAGATGCCTAGTGATCAACAAACTGTGAAAGAGCTCCCTGACTCTTCTGAAGTCTCTCGTTCCTCTATGGTTGTCTCCTGACCCATGCTGTCTAACGTCAGGCTAGTCTAGATGAGATACGATTCATTTGTTTTAGTTTTGTCTTTGTTCACTGAGCTAACTGAGAAAAGACTGTTATTGGAGTAGGTAAACAGAAGCACAGTTTCCACACGTCTGCGCATGTGCAGTGGCTAACACGCACAATATCTGAGCTGACCTATGAACGATGAAAGCTGTGCCGACTGCAGCTTGACCGAGCATGCTGGTCTGTAGCTATGGTAACTAGCTATAGGCAGTCACCCGTCAGAAATCCCAGGACTGTCCTATGCCATGATGAGTAGGAAGGCCGCCGTGGGCCCAGGTGGTTCCTGTCCAGCTGATAAAAGGTCATGAGAAAACATACAATTCCAATGGAAAGCTTAATACTGGTTTGGACAATGGTTACGTGGTTAACACAGTTGTCTCACAGCAAGAACATTCTGGGTTCATTTCTAGGTTCCTCCCACAGTCCAAAGACATGCACAGTTTGACTGGTGACTCCAAAATACACACACTCACTCCAATAACGCTGACCATAACAAAGATTTGTTTCTTGTTTGGACCGACTCAACAATGTCACTGATCCAATATGACTGTAAAATTCAGTCAAACTTAAAATACACTGTCATGTTTAAGATCAAGAACAAATTTTTTGTTAACCAACTGATTTCATTTCCATGTTTTCCCATACTCTGTGTTGTCAAACGTTTTCTTGTCTGTATACAACATTGCACATCTGTGCAATTTTTTTTCTTGGGGGTTTTTCCTCAGTTGAGTTGGGCAGAAGATGTTGTCATGATGCTGTGTAAAGCCCTTCGAGACAAACTGTTTGTAAAAACAGGCTATACAAATAAAATTGCCTTGACTTGCCTTACCCAAGAGGTCTCTTTCCCATTGTCTCACCCATTGTCCCTCCTGCCTTAACCCATGCAGAGTGAAAGTTAACCACAGCAGATTTTATCAGAATCAGAAGCACGCACATGTCTTCTTTAAGTTTCAGCTGCTCCCCATAATCTGAATGATTCCATGTCCATTAACACACCAGGATGAGTCAGTGATAAATGTGAGAGTGCTGCGCTACAACGATTTGTGTATGTGTATATGTGTGTGTGTGTGTGTGAGTGTGTGTGTGTGTGCCTCAGTTTTATTTTGTTCCTGGTTTGAATTAAAGACTTCCCGACACAACTGAAACAATATATAGCTTCCAGCCAAAAGTGTGTAACACGTCCCTTTGAACTGGACACACACATGTGTGCACAGCCGTGGGACATTAGTCTTACACTGTACAGCTGATTACAGTTACCTCTTGTTAGTGTGCCCAAACAGAACAAAGACACACTGGAGTCCCTAACTTAGCAAAAGATTTATATCTACAGTTGAGTGGACTCAACATTTTTCTACTTTCCAGTTCTACAGTTGTGAGGTAAATTAGCACCAAATGGCTCAGTAGTTATTTCTCTTCTTTGAGGTCACTGACACATCATGTTGGTTAGATTTTTCAACATAAAAGAGCAAATTGATGGTGGGTATTGGGATATATGAAGGGCATAATAAGAACTGACAAAGAGGATAAAAGAAACTTTTCAGGACTGAAAATATGTTAAACATAAGTGGGTTGGGTTTAGTACATCTGAAAATTAGTGGCAGGAAAAGACATACAGTACAAAAGTGAAAGTATGACAAAGCAAATAACACTACACCACCTGAGGGGATGTGCCCAAATTTGAAACAGCAACAATCAAAGAAAGGATTTTTGTTAGAGAAAGAGTCTAACTGAGGAGTGTAATAAAATGCGATGGTATGACTTAATCTTTAATTTTTCATCTGTGTGAAATTCAGCGTAAACCACACTGCCACACTGTATGTACACACATACAAACACACACAAAATATGAATGCATATTGTTCAGATGTTGTCATGTGTTTGTTATTACATCTTCAGTTTTACCAATGGAAAAGCAGGCAGCAAATGTTTAATATTATCTTAAACGAGACATATTATGCTTTTCTATATGTTAGAACATCCTTACAATGTTATAATGTCATATGTCCCTGCTGAACATCTGCAAAGCGGCACAACATGAGCTATAGGAGTCCTGCTGTAATCCACCAATGAGTCAGTGCTTTATATGTGTTAGAGTCTGTATAGACACAGGGGGTGTGTGTGAATGGGTAAATGAGTGGCATTACCTTGCTTGTGGCTGGATCCTGAGCCTCCCACTCCCTCCATGTTGGCCGGAGCATATTTTAGAGAGACAGTTACTACTGCCCCCAATGTGGGGATGGCAAGCCTCCAGGCAGCCATGTTCTGGCCTCACGGTTTATGCAAGGTGCCCGTCGGTTGCACCGCTCTCTAACCCTTCCTTGGGATTTAGCTACGGTTCTAGATGCTAAGACAAGAGCCCTATTTGAGCCTCTCTGAGATGTGGGGCTAAAACTTTTATTGCTAAAAACAGCCCTGTGGCAGTAGTTTCAGTGGAAAGGGTAGGAAATTTGACTGCTTTGTCTGTACATCAGTCTTATCTTACATTCTCCTATGATAATAGAAAAATGACTTTGTGTCCTAACCTTACATTCCAACTTAAGGTTTCAAGTCCACTGTCATTAACCTGTCTGCTTTTTCCCCTCTGCCTTTTCAGTCAGAGGAGGATGAGATATTACAGTTCGTGCTCTCTCCATCCACGTAGAGCAAACCACAGCATTTCGGTGGTCTAATCAGCTGTTTGTTTGTTATGGACCCCAGACAGAGGGAAAAGCCTTGTCTAAAGAGCATTTGTCACACTGGATAGTGGAGGCTATCGCCTTGGCTTACTCCACCACAGGACAGGTTCCTCTGGAGAGCCTAAAGGCCCACTCTACTAGGAGTGTGGCTACTTGGGCATTGTTACAAGGTGCCTTAGTGGAGGATGTGTGTGCAGCTTCCTGTTGGGGCACTCCACAAACCTTTGTGAGGTTTTATAACCTTGATATGACAGAGTCTGCGGTGGCCCACTTAGTTTTGGATGCCGCCAGACATAAGATGCTATAATTGTCATACTGTCATTTAGGCATTTGCAATATTTACCGAGGTCTGGCCATGTTAAGTCTATTTAGTCAGTGATAGATGTTGATGAGAGGGTCTGCACTGCTTTAGGGCCTGCAAGCATCTCCAGCGGTCCTGACCTTTGTGTCAACAAGGATTGGAAGTATACATACATTGCAATCAGGATTTTTCTTGACATCCGTATGAGACAACTAAAGAGTTTTTGGAGCTGAAAATCATGCTGAACTACTCTGTAGGTGTTCAACACTGACACAATGGTAAGCAAAAAGCAGTAAAATATGCAGAATATGTCTCCTTTAAACTCTGAGACCAAATTTTTATAACAACATCAAAACTATGGACAACAGAACCATTGGTATACTGTTATGGACTAGCTGATATAAAACAGGTTGATGGTACACACTGACTGACAGTTCTAACATGCTAAACCTAAATAGTTCCATTGTAGAGTGTAAGCATTGCTGTAGCGAGTGATATCTGAATGTTGAACATACAGATATTACACAGTCAGCAGCAGGCTCCTGCCTTCACATCTGTGGATCAACTTTTCATCTTCTAGAAAACTTAGGTTGCTTGGCAAAATACTTTTTTTTGTCAGATTTTAGCTCTCTTTTTGCTCCACAAATTATTAATAGAAACAGCAGACACAATAAATTAAACAGTCAGAAGGCTACAGCAGAACTCAGCATGTAATTGTCAGTGGAAAACTAATGTTAGCCAGCACAACTATATATGTACTGTACAGTAGATTCCTTTCTTTATAGCATTGGTTGTTTCATCCAGAAAAAATGCATTCTGCTAATGTTGACTCACTGTAGCGTAACTATACCCGCCCCAGCTGTTGGGATTTCTGTAGTTTTTTATACCTCTGCAGAGGCTGGACCAAGACTGTGTTTCCATGTGACACTGACTCTTCATAAAAAGGGTGGAAACTGTTTCTTTTTTGTTTGCTTGTTTGTTTTACACAATCTAAATATAAAGTTAATATCAGACCTTAAAATGAAGCATTGTAAGCAACAGGAGCAGGTAGAGGACGGTGGTGAGGTTAGTTTGACCTGTGTGTTATCTGTGTACTGACAGCCTGGTTAAGAGTTCATGACTGTAGAAAAAGAATTATTACAAAAGCTCTCCCCCTCTCTCCCTGTGGCAGTTTCAAGAGGTCCACGTTGACTAATCAAATTGGCTATCCAGATTTACAGAGCACGCTGCTGTGAGGACAAGTATGCGGTGCTCTTGTGTGTAACACATTCATCACCATGCGTCTGTATAATCTGTGCCTGACACCGCGTGAGTAATCTCTACAAGATGTTTGCGGGGTGAGGTCCTTCTCAGAGACAGTCATGCAGCATGCATGTCCTCTGCCAGTTCGTCAAACTGCACATCATCAGCAGCTACGCTCTGCATCATTAACTTTAATCAACCACTCACACACAAACTGCCTCACTCCTCCTCCCAATCTTTTCCTTCACCTACACACCATCACTTCCAAGCCCGTCCATTAGCACTCCTCACTATCAGTTGTGTGTGATGGTGCTCACCACATACACCTGAGAGATTAGATGGGTGGTTATGACAGGCAGCCATCAGCACCTCTGTTTATTTAATCTCCATCCTCCTCTCAGAGCCCCTCTCTGCCCCTCTTTCACTTCTCTACTTCTCTCCCAGGACTTGAACTTTGACTCCTTTAGGGAGGTCTGCACTTCTAGGAAAACCCCTCTGGACCCAGCAAAAAGACACCGCAAAAACAGAAAGCAGCGCAGCACACACACACACAAACACACATGTGCTCCAGCATGCCAGTGCTCCCTAAGGATTCAGGATGTTTTGGCTGAACAAACATTGTTTATGCTCCGAGGTGACAGCCAGTATTTTTGAGGGATTGAAGTTTTTTTTTCTCTAAAATAATTTTATTGGAAGACAAACAAAACTAACAAGACAGTTAAACCACAATAGGTTGTAAAACCCTACACAAGGTGAAGCATGTCAATAGTGTCCAATCATCTAACGTCATTTTTTAGGTTTGCGCAAGAGCAGGACTTGAAGACTGATACGACCATATCAGGTGTTGTCCAAATGGTGTCCGCTCTGGGGTGCAGAAATATTACCCAAATGCTCGAGGAGCCTCTGGCCTCACCGATCGAGAACCCAGTGAGGCCAGACCAGCAGAGTAAACAAGCGGCATCTGCGCTGGGATAAATCCACAGCACAGAAAACGAGGAGAGAATGATCTGAGACATCTGTGTAGAAAATGACAACAAACAAGAGAGAGGAGAGATACAAGTGATTTGTGGCTGTAGAGGAATCCTGCAGAACAATAGCTAAGTCAACAACATCAAGATAAGCACAAAATGCACTTCCGTATACACACACACGCACAGACATTTGCATAAATATTGTATACATATCTGACACACTGATACCAAGCAGCAGTTCATCAGCTGGAGTGCGGTTTGACCGGTCTGAGTCAGTGTGGACGAGGCCAGAGGGACGCTGTGGTTTTTAGGTTCCTGGTGGTAAACACAGGGAGTGTCACACACCCACACAGGACCACCCACTGCTGTGTCCTCTCTGTCAGGACACCAAATATGTGACCTGCATCAACAGGCTCAGACTGATTTTCACACCTCAGATTGAGTTCAGGCAGTTGCTGCTCAGACCTCCATGTTTCTGGAGTATACACTCCGTATTACTGTATGTATCAGACTGCCAGAAGCACTGAGTGAAATACAGCAGGTGACCACGGTGTAACCCAGTACACTGTCTCCTTTGGGCCCTCCGACAGACATGATAAAACTCTCTGTCTGTCTGTGTCTCTGTGAGAAATGGAAACTGTCTGGTCTCAAGTGCTGGCAGGTCATGAAGACACCTGACTCAGTGGTGATAAATTTCAAGTTTCCTAGCTTCACTATTTTGAAGCTGATGAAGCTCTTTCCACTCTCACTTTGTGAGTGTCATATGATGAGTCTTGATACCGATTCAATGACCTGTATGGCTGAGTGGCACAGTGCTAGAGGAAGATGAGGAAGATCGATATCCTGCTGTATGAACTTAAGCAAAAACCACATTTGACCCTCAGCTCACACGTCCTACTTTTCTGTTTTTGACTACGCTGATATCAGTGCTGTAGAAGTTGGACTTGAGACAATAATATAACATACTGCACTTAGCTATGTAGCATGTCAAGTGTTTGGTCTGTGGGGTTTCTCTTTATAGTACTATACAGACTTGACCTTACTCTGCTTAGTGCCTTGAGATAATGTATGTCATGATTTGGCACTGTATGAAGAAAACTGAATTGGAGTCTTGAGACTGAACTTGAACTTGAATGCTGCGAGATATAAATTACTTGAGACATCACAGCCTAAACAGCCAGGTTTAAATGGGTGATCTCTCAGAACCATGAGCAAATAAAATTTGTCCTGCCAGCATTGGACTCATACAGATTCTGTTATTGCATTGTTTACATTGTTTACTTGTGGGTAAACTTGGATTTGCCCGAAGAGGTTCTGAACCCATGTTCATCCAACCTCTCAGGATACACTCTGGAAGCTTATAGTTAGAGAGCGTGCAAAATCTAATTAGCTGCCTCAAGTGATGTCAGCTAAGTCAGCTCACATACTCACATCATCAGTCAGAAGTAGTTACCTTGGATAATTAGGTGACACGTTCTGACAAAGAAGGCTGAACTGAAACGAGCCAGTCTGGCCTACAGATGATTTTTGCTCTCGCCTGACAGCCTTTTTCCACAATAACTTACTTGTCATTTTATGGGTCATTGTTTCAGCAGTCGTACTGTTAACTGATGAACTGAGCTGAAACCCAACAGTTTCATTCAAAAGTGAAGTCCTCAGGTTTTCTGTTCCCTGATTTGCCTGGGTTATTGTTGGGCCAGGCAGCTTCACCTGTTGAGTAGAAATTAATTCAAACTACAATCAAACAAAGTTTGATTTTGTTTTGGTTTTTGCATTCCTCAGAATGCAACGAAAAAGCATCCACCAATCCACTGTTTATACCACTAGTAGAAGTAAAAGTTGACTATATTTATTATTTATCTCTCACTTAAGTTGAAAAAATCACTTTCAGAGGTTTGACAGGAGCTTTTGCTGATATTCCAACCCTGATTACAGAGCACAGTGTACACTGCGAAGAACCTCACGAAATGCACATACTCAAACAGACAGAGGCATAAAGGCAATTAGATGTATCCCAGACAACAACATTATTTATGTGGCAGCAACAGATGTACCCAAACCACACAACAAGTATGACTCACTAAACACTTTGGCAGGAAAAAACTCAAGGAGATGTGTGGAGGAAGCCATCAACCATCAAGGGAGAGAGAAGAGGAAGAGGATGTTTCCAGCGACCCCCACCAGTCACCTGGCACAGCCATCAAACCTGAGCCCAATGCCAGGAACTATGTGATAGCCTTTACTGGTCATCTCATCGCCATATCCCCCTGCACTATAAATAACCTCATCTATGAGTCTATTGTTCCTGGAAGGATCTTCCCATGCCCCCCCCCACATACACTGCTATGAAGGGAAGACCATACTTTCACCTCACTGACTGGCTATGTGTTTGTGGGAGCGACAGTGTGTCTGTCCTGTAGGTGGGAGCCTGGAAGTGTGTCTCAGTATTTTGTGATGTGGAGAGTTTGGGAAGCAGTGTGGGACAGGACAGGGGACACAGTCTGCTTGACAGGATGCTTCTGGCAGGGATCAGGTGGACGATGTTACAGTGAGTTGTTTACTGCACAAACTGTCATAACACAGAGCTCTTACTGGAACCTCTTCAGCTTTTTAGAGCACGCAGCTCCAGCTCTCACTCCATCTCTTTTTGCCTGCACAATTGCCAGATGTATACAGCCCTGTGCTTGTTGTTTCTCAATGAGCAGTGCTGAGTTTGCAGGCTTTGTTTTCCCATTTGTCTTAATGGCAGGCCTGGAAAAACAGGTCCTCTATTATGTTCGTTCCGGGTTCTTTAGAAAGAGTAGACCGGAAGAATGTAATGGCTGTTTCCTAGATATTATTGAGCACCAAGTCTCCCTTTGCACTAATTAGCTTCCTTTATCCATATATTGCCAACAGCTCAAAAGCTTGTTGCCTGATGTAATTATACTGACCTCCACTAGATGGGGTGTTGTGGCCCTGTAGTCTCTGTGCTGTTGAGTAAATTCAATGATAGGGGGTTTAGTAGTTTAGCAGGGAATACTAGTATTGATGGGATACTAATGTATAACCAGTCGTGAGACCTGCCCTACACTGGCATTGTCTGACTGCTGTAAAGAGAATTTTCTCTGAAGTGTTTTGTGGGGAATCTGACAACATTATGAGGAATCTAAATTACTGCCACATTCATTATAATTCCACTCACCCACCCCACTCCTCCCACTCCATCCTTCTGTCTCCGCTCAGAGAACTGTGATTGAACCCTGTCTCATATGCTGGCTCTGATTTACTCAGATCTGCTTATGTTGTTGTTTGTGTTTTGTATGGAGATGGAGACCCTGGTCCAACCAAAGTCAGGGGCCTTAGAGGTTCTTAAACACTCTTAAGAGCTTCAGTCTGTCTCCTCTTGACTCCACACGGTATGCGGATGGAGGCTGGGATGAGGCTGACTTGTGGGAACCAGAATCCTGCCAAATAAAAAACCATGAGACGTTCCACTGTCAAAGAACACAGTGGAAGCATGCTTGTGTTTATACAGTCTCAGCATGTGTATATGTGTGTATTTAGGTGGCTTTAGCATGTGTGATGTGTGTATATATTTGTGAGTCACAGTGCCTAATTGCAGGGCATAATTGTATGTATACTGCATAGTATGCAGGAGTTTCCATTATCATCATCAGGGCTGCATGTACAGTATAGTGTGTGTTTGTGTGTGATAGCGAGCTCATGGCTCTTTGTTTATTGTGTTTATGGCAGTGCAGTGGCTCCAATTTTCTCTATCAATCAGTGGTATTTATATTGACAGCCTTGGAGTCATGAGGCTTTTGGCCACCGCAACCAAACTGAAGATCCTAACTCATCTCCAATACAGTTTTCTCTGATGACTTTAATTTGAGTCCATCCCTCAAAAACCCTGTTTCCTCCCTTCTGGGGCCTCAGGTTGGGACCATAAAACATGGTGTACCCTGAATCTAATGATGTCATGAGAACAGTTGCATCAAATGAGGCAAGATAAGGAAAGTGTCAAAATGTTTTTACACTGCTTTGAAATACTGATGTGAACTCCCCCAACTTGCATTCATTGATTTTCTTTTTTTTTTTTGGCCACTTGGGGAAAGAGTATCATCCTCTGCAACAAGATAGAAGATATATAACCTTCACTCAGAGACTGTTCTGCTTGTACGAGTGCCAAAGTCAGTTGATCCACTGTAAAAATAACATCAGACATGGAACAACCAACGATTGATGAAAGCATTAACACCACTTGAACCATGTGTCAACCATCTGGTACTACTGACAGGAGTGCAGGCATAACGGGCCTGGTTGTCATAGTTACAATAATACTGTAATAAGAGTGGTGGACCTACCTTCATCACCACAGTTACTATAGTAAACGTCAGGACTAGGTTTGAGAAAATGATGGGTTACATGGTTAAATTTGCTGTCAACAGTCATGGATGATGGAAACAACATACACTGCTGGTTTCATATGGGAATTGACCTTGCTCTCTGCCTTCCCATCCGTCCACAACATCCTCCTCCTGATGTGGACTGGACTAACCTCTCTCTTTATACTACTTCGCTGCACTTTTCCCTTTGCTCCTGTCATAATCACTACAGTCACTATGGACCTACGGGTCATAATAACCTGCTGTGCAGATGACCCATGGCCTTGTTTTTGTCATAATTTTATCTGCCTTGGCAACTTGGCTATCATAATCAGCCTGCTTCCTGTCCAATTGAAGAAACAGCTGTAAGAATCCCAGTAGAACAAGGAACGCAAAATATCAGTACTATAAAGGCAGAGTAAAACACCTGGTTGTATTAATAATCAGTCAGGTTTGAACAGCCAACAAATAACGCCCACTGAATGTTGGTTTTGAATCCTCTTAAGTCTCAAAGTGCTCTCAATCCAATGAATGCCTATCCCACGGTCTGTATCTCTTGTCTTCACTTGAGTTCTCTGGAACCATGTTTTTCTTTTGTTAGCTGTGGATTCAGCAAGTTATTTTCTTTGTCCAGTCAACATCTATGTTATATTGATATTAAAACCAAAACTTGGCTCTTGCTACATCAAGAGTTGATGCTGATTTTGTCCCAGAGCATAAAACACACCTACCAGTGGAAACTCCATCTGTGTTTAGAAACATCAGACCACATCTATTTATATGTGTTTGTGCGATCAGATGATCAAAGTCCAAACTGACTGGAGAGAATGTGTGAATGTTCACGGACTGTTATTAATACAACGCTATGTCATGCTCCAGAGTGAAGGGGAAATCGTGAAGCTTTGCGGCGTGTGTGAAGCAGATATCAAAATGAAAACATCCACACACTAAAGACAGTGTTGTTCTTAGTCATAACCATGTTCAGACTGACTGAGTCCACGGCCTTTTACTGATCAGTGAGTCAGTGATAGATTCATATCCTGTCTGATACCAGTTCATGAATAAATAGTGAAACTTCTCCAGCTATTAGCCATGGGCATTTTGCATTATTACATTCAAACCATTTGTAACTCTAATAGATGTTCTCTAATAGATAAATATAACACATGTGCATTTCATTTCCTCGAGCACAGGAAACAGGAAGTACATGACAGGAAGACAGCGTGATGGCCTTCATTCCACTTTGAGTGCCCAGTCTAAGAGTGTTTGGATGCTGTGAGCATGTCCAAAAAAATATGTGTGTTTCTTGTTTTCTTTTCATATGCGTGTCTATCTCCAGCTTTGCTGTGACTTGAAAACCAAATGCCATGAACCAGAGTCAAACACAGTGCTCTATCTGTTCCATAATCCTGTTGTTTCACTGTCTTTTGCAGGGATTTA
>OMNW01034439.1:0-23878 GCA_900303245.1 Selene dorsalis | reverse complement strand
ATATAGATGAATTTCCTTCGGGATTAATAAAGTATCTGTCAGTTGCTCCATACATTCTAATAAAAGTACTTAAAAGAAAGAAAAATAAAATAAAACAGTCAACATAACTATCACGTTCCTTTGACCATCTCTCATCTCAGTCATAGATCATTGTCATTTAGCATTATCATTATGATTTTTCGCATAAGCTCAGGCCCAAGTCGTCAGGTTTTGGTTTGTGTGGGAAGAGAAGATATTCCAAAGCACTCTAAGCTAAAAGCTTTTGTGAGTAATAAATGGTGACATCTGTTAAACAGCAGACTGTTGAATGCCTTTATCATCCAGAAAAAGCCAGAAAAACCACAGACAGATTTTCTTTGTTTGTCATTAACTGGTGAAAATGACTGAAAATCCAGAATCCAGCAGGAAAGCAAGCTGCCAGATCAGCTATTAGTAAGCCTCCTGTTTGTTAGTCTCCCAAAGACACAGCAAATCAGTCCACAATGGTCCCATTTAAAGAAAATGAAGAATCAAGAATCAAGTGCCAGTGTCTAACACACAAGTTCCAACAAGTACTTAGAGGATGCAGCGCGAAATTATGACTTGAAGCTAGAGTGTAGTTTGGATTTGGGTCTCACCAACCTGGACCAGAACTCCACAGCAAGCAGCGATAATGACAACACACTCCAGTTCATTGACATTGATAAACGAGCAACAACAAACCAGAGGGCCTTGTCATCAGACAAATCGAATAAAGATAAGGCCAACTACTGCCTTCTTTGTGCTGGTTGCATCATGTAACAAAATGATCGATCACGCTGGGAAGATCCCAGACAAGAGACAGACTGAGTCGTACTTCAGCGCTGCCACGTTCTCTGAAGTGATTGCCTGTTTTGCTTAAGCGGGGGGGAATAACAGGGCCATTCAACCATGCAACACAGGCTTTTATTTGTTGTTGTGTAAACCTTCCCTAATATGGAGAGGCCTGTTCACGGTCAAGCACATTCATCACGGTGTCCTCGAACATTTCAGATAATCGTACCGGCCCTCATGCATCGTGTTCGCACACCCTTGAATTTTTAGAAGTTGATTATGGCTATTGCTCATTGATGACGAGGCGAACGGGAAAAGGACAACTCTTGTCTAAGTGGACGTTTATTAAGCTGATGTCACACTTCACTGCCTCTGCAGCCCCCGTGACCTAAACATTTATTTCTGTCCGTCTCTGCCGTTCTCTAATTTTCAGCTTTGTCCTCACTTCCAAACAAAGGACTCACAAAAGATCCCTCCTGATCTTTTGTCCTCTTTTTAATTCCCCTCTCAGCTTGTCCTCTGCCTCATTGTCTTTCAGTCTACATCGTCCCTCATTTTTTATGTGGCATGTAGAAGGATGGAGAGCATCTGCATTATTTACAGTAGCTCTTAACCTGGTTGGCTCACCCTCACCACATCCCAGAGCTGTTTTTAGAAACGCTGCCTTTGCTTTCGAGACTTCAATGAAAAGGTGAACTTTTATTAATGCAGTGGACGTGTCTGTGGTCCAAGAGGAGGTACTGAAGTGACGGAAGGATAAGTCATGGTGTTTGTGTTTGCTCTTTCTCTATACTCAGTAAAAGATAAGAGAGGTGAACTTCAGCTTTTCAGCTTTGATAGCTTTATTCTGCATTAATATATTAAAACAAATGGGCGGAGGAGTTTTATCCACTTTGAACACTGAATTACATAAGCTCCTCTTATACAGTCTTATCCTTATTTTGAAGTCATACATATTTCAAAGCATGTTCATTTTCAGTGGTGATCCTCTTGACATTTTCTGTAATTAATTCATTGTGAGTCACTCTGAACCTTCTCAAAAGTTAGCATGTTGCTGACAGACTGTCTTCAAGTACTAGGTCGCCCAAGTCTGATCAGTGAAACGCACCCAGACCTAATCTATATTAAATCAATGTACTAATGCTGTTACGTATATGTAGTCGAACTGAACTGCCCCCATTACCAGTGTTATGAAATACGTGGAGACTGGTCATTAACTTCAGAATTGCAGCACACTGCGTACGTGTCATTTCAGTTCTGTGAGAGCTGGAAATGACTCTTAGCCTGATGTGTTTTATAATCTCACATACTCATGAAGGCTCCCCACTCCACTGCCCCTACTGAACTATAATGAACTTCTTAGTGGTTGGTTTGTTTTGCTCCACTGCTGCTCAGTTAGCTTGAGGTAACAAAAAAATTCAAAATGGCTTGTGAAGTGGTTGTAATTAATAATTTTTTGCATGGTTTTGCATGGATGACATGGCCGCTTGTATATCAATAGCCTTCCTTGTTGTGATGAATGAGCTCTCACAGACTTAGCACCTGGATCTGTGGTTACGTAGCATCTTTCATGTCATTGCTTTCTATACTTTCGTCAGTAACAAAACTTCTACAAAGACCTTCTTCTTCTTCTTTTCAGACACCAAAAGACTAACCGGCAAAGTTAGCAAGCAGTTAGGTTGCATGAATGTAACTGAGCACCATTTAGCATCTAAAGAACCAGATATTTCCCTCAGAAAGTTGATAGAGGTATGTGAGCTCCCAAAAGTTAAAGCCCCAACATCTTCAGAAAATGTAGTAGTTCAGAAAATGTTGTATTTACATATGTCTGCACAGGCATTACATTTTCAGATAAAGTTGGTTTGAATTAGTTATGTAATGCTGTTAAAAGTCCTTAAATGATTGACAGCTGTGATTTGCTCGTGATTGAGTTAGGTGAGTTTAATTGGGTTTAGGATTGGACTTTGAACTCATTGTTTATGTGGTTAACTGCTCTTTATCCACCAATTGCCCCAAACATTCAAGTAGTTATAATATAACCCATTCAAAAGCAGTGTATCACCCAAGAAGAAGGAGAATCAAGTGTTTGACTTTATTTCCTGAAAAATGAAAGTATCACCAAAGTATATGCATAGATTTCCTTCCTCCATCCTCCTTCCTGACTGGCGAACTGGTTAGTCGATAAATTGTTCTGTCATCTAGTCAAAAACCAAAACAATCTTGCAAAGTTTCCTCTGCAGTGGTGTTGTAACTGTGACTGTGTTGCCTAAACGGTGTGCAGCAGGAGACATCTAAGAAATACGCTCCACATATGGAGAAAATGTCAGAACATCTTTTTTATATTACACATCCATCCACTGTGGCTTAGGTCAGACAAACACTGTGTGTCTCAGTTATAGTTTGTCTCTCTTTATAACCTTCTGCTGTGTCTTGCTCTTTAGTCTGAGAATCTTGCATTCAGACACCTTTAAAAGGCTTGGTGTGTGTGTATGTGTGCGTGTCTTATTGTGTATGCCCACATATATCATTGTCGAAGAACAGGGCCTTGGAGCGACCACATTAGATTAGAGTTAAAAATACACAAGTAAAAGGAATAATTAGATAATTTACATAGCTGGAAGAGGCAAAAATGCCTCCACCTATAGCTAACAGTGTGATATAATGTCATACAAAAAAGAAAACAGAACACACAAATGAACAGTCAGAAATATATAAATAATACTATTAACAGAAAAATTATCATAGGGAAATTACACAAAGAGATCAACAATCAAAATATATGAATAACAATAAAAGAAACAGAAGAACAAAATGAATAAACAACAAAAAAGTAATTTTAGGGAGATTACACAAAGAATGCAAGTGATCTAAAGCTTGACGGGTTCAATGAGTATGGACCCCAGAGTTTGTTCTAAAATAGTCCTTGAAGTTCCTCATTTAAGAACTTAGAAATAAAAAGACATATCTGATAAATGTTGATACAGAGGAACTGAGTCATTGTGTTGATGCCCTTTCAAAGTTTCACTTTAAAACTACAGTACCACAACAACACAGCGAAATTGCTGGAACTGAAGGAGCAGTGTGTGTGTGTGTGTGTAAACACTGCTTAATGGGTTTACGGTGTTATTTCATGCAACGTTAATGGCTTATTGATTTTAATATACAACAGCAATGCATGCATGGGTGAGTGGTTACTATGTTGTGAGAGTGTAAATGCCCATAATTGTGTGTGTGTGTGCCCATCCTCTGTGTGTCCACACACTTTGAATTTGAAAGTGTTTGAATCCATGCAGAGGGCAGCACTGTGCTGCAGTGCTTAGCTGTGTTGTTCTGGGTTGTGGATGTGGAGTTTGCTTGTTCCCAGCTTCCTCCATAGTCCAAAAACATGCAGGTTAGGTTCATCTGCGACTGTAAGTGGTATAAATGTGTGTGGGAATGGTTTGTTTCTATGTGTTGGCTATATTTAATGTATTACCAGGTGGTTACTGTATCAAAACAGCTCAGGAATATATAAATATTGCCCTTGATTAACTGCTGTTTCAAATTCCAGCAAACCTGCTATCATCTGTGGAGTCTCCCTTTCATTTAAATGACCAGACATCGACCAGCAGAGGAAATAATAATAAGAAAATTAAGGTTTATTTATAATATTAATAATAGGGCTGTCTTCGACTAAAGGTTTTCATAGTCGAATCTGATTCGTCAAGTTTTGCCTTTTGTCGACTAATCATGGAATCATGTTGTTTTTTCCCTCACTGATTCATGATCTCATTCATGTGTTTTTCCACTCCAGACAAAAGAGCTAAAACACCTAAATAAACTAATTTCATTCTTCAGTTGGCATAAAATAACAATAAGAGGACATTCTCCATCCATCCTTTTCCTTATGTCACTCATTAGACTCGTGTGCACGACATCACCGTCTCTCTCTTGATGGTGGAGTAGAGATGATGAGTAAAGTCCTATTGTTGTGTGGGCATGATATGCACATCAGTGCTTATATAGTCGGTTCAGGGCCAGAGGGTCGAGTGTCACAGCACCATGGACAGCGCTGTTTTTGTGTGTAGTGGGTGGGTGTGTGTATACAGGTGCTGTGCTGCACAATCGATAGACTGAGACCACGTCACTCAGTTTACGATTCGACGACGAGGTTGATAGTCGAGTCAGACCTCCCAGAATCGAATCATCGGATAGTTGACTATTCAGAGACGCCCCTAATTTTTAATGCACCTGCTACATAGTCAGAATGAATGAATCCTTTTCCTACGCTCTATTATGGCCTCTTCATTCTTGTGTGTCTGGTTATTTTTCATGATTACACTCTACACTTCTGTTTCACAAATGTCAGAAATGTACAAACACGCTGTATATACAGTTTATTAAACTACCTACAAACAATCTAGGTACAGCACACTTGACCCATTCATTGTGAGATAATTATGGGATAGTAAGTGGAGCAATTAAGATGTCAAATCTTAATTGAGATATCTTGAGATACCCTAACAAATCCTCCATGATGAGTCTGCTTGCATCCTTCCTTCATTAATTTTAGCACATACCTGTAAAGTAGGTGTATCCACGAGAGATTTGCAACAGCAGCTGAGGTGCTGACACCGTTTTTCGCTTCCGTGCTGGGAGCTGTTTTGGGGCAAGCACCTCACATTTTCTCCTGACAGCATTTCACAGCTCAGAGCACGGCCGTGACAGGTAAAGGTCAGGGTGAGAGGAAGTGTGGAAACCAGGGGAATACAGTTGATGTTGCACCCCTTCATTATTAGTACTCTACTCTCTGAAATTTCTTTTGTAGCTGGAGCTCATGGGTGGCCAAGAAGAGCCCTGACAGGAGAGAGTATTTTTTTGACTGAGCAGGAGTCACAGCCTGAAAAAGATAAAAGGATTAGAAGCATCATCGGTCATAACTAGACCATTTTTTTTTCTGTTCGTACTTCATTTTTCTCTTCCTGTCATTCTCTTCTTTCTGGTCTGTTCTCAGCAATTTCCAGTTGTGTCTCTTCTCTGTGTCCTTGATTTAATTCCAGCTCCTCCCTTTCATTAAAACTCCTCAACTTGCCCTCCTTTGATGCTCTTCAGTCCCTCACTCTCAGTCAGCTCCTTTTCTCTGTCTTTGAAATAATTCATTCATTTCCATATCTTCTCCTCCCTGGGTCTTTTGTCACCAACAGAAGTGTTGGATTTAGAATATGAAGATTAAAGATCAAAAGAAGACAGAAGTGCTGCCTTAAAATAGTCGATTCACACTTTATTGCCAGAATAAAAGAGAACATGCTCCAGGGCATCTACAACTGGAAGAGCGGTTAGTAATGAGAAATGAGTTTGTGTTTTAAAGGAGACATATTATGCACCTTTTCCACAAATTGAAATAGCTCCCAGGTGTCTTAAAGACATTTCTGTGACATGTGACATCGGTCAATATCCCCCAAGGATCAGCACTCTTTTCATCCGCTCAAAACAGCTGTGTTCAGAACAGCTGGTTCCAGTGCCTGTCCCTTTAAATGCAAATGAACGACTGCTAGCCCTGCCCCGCCCTTTCTACTGCGACCGGTACTCACAGGTACGGGTGGTATTGTACAAATTTGAAAAATAATGACATCATTGTCTGACAACCAAGGCAACAGCTCATAAACACACATGGATTTCAACCTAGGGAGCAAATTACAGATTTTTTTTATCAATTCTCACATTTTGGGGGCCGTTAGGCAAGATAAACACCCAAATATATATATATATAAATATATATATATGAAATAATATATAATGTTAAAGAGCCTCCAAAAAGTGATATTTCCATAATATGTCCCTTTAAGTCTGCAACTGTTATAAATAAGTCACTACTTTGAAAGTTATGTGAGACTGTAAACATTGAGGTCCGGAGTTTGACCTTGGAAACAGTCGTTTAGGAAGTACCTCCCATCCTGGGTCCGTTTAATAGCTTTTCAGGGGCTTTCAGTCACATCACATGATCTGATGATGTTGAATTCCTACAAGCTTGTTTGATCTGACACTTGACATATAGCCATTTCGTATTTCAGCACATCTAAGAATGTTTGACTTAGGTGTGTCCCTTTGCTAATCCCCTACTTACTGCTGTTTGAAGGTTTCTAAGTTTCCCATGAGGTTGTTGTCAGACTGTTGTGTGTGAACGTGTCCTCTCCCTGTGTTTTTATCTTCCAGTACCGGATCGGGCAGCTGTACATGATCAGTAAACACAGCCATGAGCAGAGCGATCGAGGGGAAGGAGTGGAGGTTGTCCAGAATGAACCCTACGAAGACCCAACGCACGGCCAAGGACAGTTCACAGAGAAACGAGTCTACCTCAACAGGTTGGTGGAATATGATGATTTAATATGTATAATATGTTTCACCCACTCTGTGTGGATGAAACAGTTCATTTTAATTTATGAAAGTGTTTATATCTGATATGAGCCCTTGGCTCACAGGACATGTTCTTTGTTTGTTAGTAAACATAACAGAGGAAGGACTGAGGGGGTGGAGGGTAAAACAGGAGCCAGCATGGCTGAACAGCTGAAGAAAAGAGCACGACCCACAGAAACTCAAACTTTGTTAGCAGTAAATTCAAGATCAAAGGCGCCGTAAAACCACCCACACTGGTTACTTGGCAGGCTATCTCTGGGTAATGCAGGACTGAAGCTACAGCTGTTAACTTATCCATAAGTTCTGCTTTAGATGTAATGTTGTAAAACCTGGACTGCAAGGAATATTTTTTTTGAATGAGCCTGTCAACTAGTAAAGAGTACATTCAGTCATTAGATAAGACTGATCAGACTTGCACACATGCTCACGCAGCCTTCTACAGGTTGGTATCAGCAGTTTTGCTTCATGCTGGAGTGTTGCATACCACCCCATACTGATGCATCTCACTGCATCCTGTGGACATCTTTGTGCCTCAATATGTGTGTGTGCTCAAGTAAATATATGTGCGACCCATTCGTGTTAGACCTTTATGAATCAGACAGATGCCAGACAATAAGTAAGAAAATATGTGAAGAAAAGAAACGGTAAAGGGGACTGATAGTTGGAGCAAAAGGCCAAGAGAGAGAGAAAAGAGAGGAAGGACAGAGATGCTGTGAGCACAAATACCTGTGTCAGCTTTCACTGGGTTGGGGATCTCATTATGTCGAGTCAGCATAGCTCCTTTCTCTGCAGAGGAGAGGAGGAAAGAAGGCAGAGGAAGCAAGCAGAGATAAGTTAGGCTCTCATTCAGGTATTACTAAAATAGAGCATTTTATTTTATTTCAAGTCTCTCAAATTCATCAAAAAACATTTTTACACTTCCTTGGAGGTTTGTCTGGACTACATCATGGTTTCAATAACAAAGGAATTCAAGTTCCTGTATGATAGAGAAGGTGTCAGATTTCTCTCAATATCTATTCAAAAGAGGCTTTAGATGTGTAAAATATAAATTGTCCTTCCACAACCTCAATTGCAACAGCTCACTAAAGCTGTCTTTACATGGAAGTGTTTTATTACAAGAAAGGATGAATGGTGGACAGGATGCAAATGAAACAATCCAAACCACCCAAAGTTAGGTCCATTTACATCTGCGTCTTGGATGGAAAAAAAACAGTGTACTGACCTTTGCAGTTGCCATTTTATTAAGATAAAATGTTAATTTGTCAGGGTGAACACCAAATGATGCATAAATACAGCTGAAAGGTTTCCCTCTTAAGTTGCGCCCTGAAAATGGGATCTATTAAAGATTTGTCTGCTCTTTCTGTCCTGCCTCTTACACAGTGTCAACTGGGATTGGACCTCGGAATTATAAGCAGTAATGCTAATGACTGGATGGATAAATGAATGGTGTTCTTCCGTCACTGACATTAATGTGGACAAACACATAACAGGACAGTGACATGTGTAATGTAAATCAAACATACTCCTTCCTGAATGAGAGAAAAACAAAAAAAGTAATCAGAAAAAAAAAAATAACTAATATTTAGATGTTACATGTAAATTTAAATTAGATAATGTAATAAATTAAATTAATAAACTTCATTGTTCCATTTTTCTGGCCCATTTAACTTGCCCTCAATGGTTGGCTCTGCAGCAAGTAAACATTTAGCTCTGAATCACCAGCAGGGAAGTCAATCTGGACTCGCTCTGTCACACTTCAACCAGCCCATTAATCCTCACAGTCTGCCTTGCACCGTACTTCAATATTGGACCTGATCTCGTCCAACCTGAGCATTGATGAAGAGCAGAGGAGGGACGGTTGATTTTATGATGGAATTAAGTTTCGCCTTTTCACTTGGATGTGTTCAACTCAACTGGTGTTTTTCTGCCTTCTGAATACAAACAGGCGCTTTGGCTTGAAAACTCCCAAACACCCACCCACCACGTTTGCACACTTGGCAATGTGGTCTCCGTCGCAGCAGTTATTGGCAAAGATCTTTAAAAGAACAAGGAGGGAATGGGGAGGAATCAACAAATGGAGGTGTAGGAGGAGTGTCAGTCTCTTTTGTTGGGAGACTGAAAAAGAAAGCGAGAGAGAGAGAGATAGAGAGAGAGAGAATGAGCGAGCCTGCCAACAATCACACAATGCGACCGTCGAAGGCTGTTTTTATTCCCAGCCATCACGATGCAGTGGGCTCTGCGTTTCTGCTCTGAAAGAAACTGTTTTCCATGTCAATCACAGGAAGTGGAGCTGAAGGCTGGCTACATGAAAACCCTGTGCACTCCATTGTTTGACATGTCTCATAAATAAGTTCCCAATACAGACCTGATTACAGACTAACAGAGTTCAGAGTTCGAGATCAGAGGGCTGTCAAGCATGCACACTCACACACAAAGTCCCCCTGGGTGCACATATTGGCAGTAAGCTGTGCCTTTTATAAACACTGAGCATATGGGAGATAATACAGGGAGAGTCCAACAGTGGCCTCAGTTTTATACACTGTGAAATCACAAGATGTCATTTTATTGCTTCTTTTGCACAGATTAAACAAACAAGATATAACAAGTTAGTCAGCTTTAGATGTGCTGGTATGGTGGATTTTATTACCACTAGCTGTCCCCCCCACATTTCCAGTCTTGCTAATGAGCTAACCACCTGCTGGCTGTAGCTTCACTCTGAAGGTAGAGAAAGTGAAGGCTCTGTCCTCTAGTCTAACTCTTGGCATGGAATATAATAATAAAATAGAAAATGTTGTATTAGTGGTTGGATCTGATTATTAACACAGTGGATTGATTTATTGCTCTCAGCCTTTTTCATCTTGCTGTTCCTGTCAAATTAATACAAAATACAGCACAGCAAAGAGCAGCACTCACCCCTCCCTCGTCACAGCCACTGAAGTTCTTTTGAGTGGCCAACAAATTAGACAGTGGTTGTACCGGGCAGCTGCCTTCCAAGTGGGAATGTGTAATTGTGTGAGTGTGTAGAAACCATTTCTGCCAGCAAGGATTTCACTGCGTCCTGTTGTTTCTTCACTTGGAGCTTATTTTCCTTTGACAAGCTTTTGATGACTGCTGCGATAATAGAGGTACTTTCACGCCAATCCCTGCTTTGCTCTTGAATACTCACAGTCCTCTCTCCTCATCTGTTTCTGTCTCTCTGCAGTAAACTGCCCAGCTGGGCTCGAGCAGTGGTTCCCAAAATCTTCTACGTGACAGAGAAAGCGTGGAACTACTACCCTTACACCATAACAGGTGAGCTCACAGAGACTGTAAAGCTGGAGTAGAAGTGGAGACTAGAGTAGCTCAGAATTTAATAGCACTGCAGTCACATGAAGTGCATGGCTCTTTTGTTTTTTAAAGGTCAGCTTCACAATTAGTTTTTTCTTGGCCAAAAAGTTTAAAAATACTGTTAACTCAGCACGCACCACTTTGTGCACATGGTGTTTTACTGGATGTTTAAGGGAGTTGAACAAGTGTGAAAACACAGGCGGTCTTTAGAAGCACAGAATGGAGCCCTTTCAAGCACATGATCCAAGATTACCAGTTTCCACTGCATTTTTAACACGTTTTCAAAAAAGACACACCTCCAGGAAAAAGCTTTTCCACCAAAGGCTTTGTGCACCCTCAGACATATGCTGTATAATTCAGAACACCCTGATTCTCAGATTACAGCTTCTTCATATGTATTTTCTGAAGGACATGTGGAGGCAACATGGGAAATAAGAGGTTTTATATCCCTGTAAACAAAATCTAAAGGTGATGTGAGAGGTCAGGATAAATACAGAAATAGAAACATGGATAAATAAGGTATCAAATAAACTTTAAAGTTATGAAGGGGACAGCTCACAAAAAACAACAATCCAGGCAGACACTGTAGATTCACAAGCGCTCAATAGTAACACGTTTTAAGGTGTCAGTTCAAATATGATTGCACTTTCAGTCACACCATTGCAGCTTTCTGTCTATCACTGTCAGCATTTGCCAGGACAACACCATGTGAGAGAAGCATAAACATGGAATTGACATGGAAACATGTTCATGGCGACATGTATTTGCATTTTTACAGTTTTGCTGTGAAGCAAATGCTTCACATCCACACTGACATGCAGCGAGTGCATCAGTGAAGCAAGCTTCACTTTTGCGAATACGTAACTAATGCTACAGACAACAGCAGTCAGGAGAGCAAGGATCAGAGCTGCAGTGGCGAGAACATATTTCTGTGATGCTTTAATGATCCTGATCTGAGGGGGACGTGTTTTAAGCCGAGGAACATATATAAAAGGGAATTTCTTCTTGATCAGAGAAAGTCACAGAGGCAGGGATGATGTGGGGTACATGTGAGAGTCACTATTTTATGCAAACAAGTCACATTTTCTTGTACATTGTTCCACTGTCATTTCCTTTTATATGAGCAGGCTGTGTAACTAACTGTGACTCTGGTGTGTTGTCTCTCTGCCTCTCCAACCTGATGTCTGTGCCACCCTGTGCTTCGGTCTGTAGAATACACTGTAAGTATCCTTCATGAGTGTTTAACTGTTTTGCATTTCCGTATTTTTGAGAATTTATTTTGGCCGTATGAAGTTGGATGTTAATTCAATAGGAGTGAGAGTTTTCACATTTCTAAATAAAACACATGTAGCTTTGAAGGACCAAATTTGTCTAAGTTGGCTTGTTAAATTGAGTGTGAAGTGTTTGTAGTCCACACGTTGTAGAAGCTATAATATCTGTTGTCTTTTTTCCCTTTTCTTTACCAAAGAATTAGTTTCTCTAGTTCAAAAATCTACCCCTTCAACACACACACACACTGGTGGGTGTTGTCTTTGCTAATATGCAGAATGTGAAAACACATGAAGCTTTTGCAGATCAAGCACAGACAGTTTGAAGACACACATTATTATGATCAGACGATGCCTTACAGGCTTCTGTTTTGCCGAATGGGGAAATGTCGGCAGCATGAGTCACAGCGCTTTAGGGTGTGGGGAGAAGAGGGGGAAAGAGGACTATGTAGTTGCAGCAACAAATATTTAATATTGTCTCTGTTTATGTGTGGGAGGGTTTTGTGTTTTTGTGTTCCAGTGTGACTCGGTGTAAATACACCCATCCATTAAAGAACATTAAGAAAAAAAAATTAAACCAAGAGACTCAAACTGCCTTGAATTGTCTGGGCTTGATGAAATGATTACATAGTTGAAAGCATATTAGTTTAAGGGAAGCATATTGACTTAGTGGCCTCTTATTGTCAGCTCAAATAAATCCCTGTTTTGTTTCTTTACAAATGGTCTCACGTTCTTGTTTATCCACAGTGCTCATTCCTGCCCAAGTTCTCCATCCACATAGAGACAAAATATGAGGACAACAAAGGATGCAATGACAATGTGAGTACACTGTGTTTGTGCACATGTAGACTTTGTGTGTTGATCCTGATATTTGGTGATGACATACCAGCTAATATGATGTGTTCATATTAAGACATAATATAACAAGGCCTTCAAAATTGTGACTTAGGTAGGTGAGGATCACACTGGAAAAATATACAGTAAAATATACATAACGTATATATTAATACTGTGTCACAACCTGGCTCTCAGGTCATGACAAAGAACCGAACAGATGCCCACTGCCAAAAATACAAACAATTTATTTAACATAAAGAGATTAAGGAATATTAAGCTCCTGTAAGCTCAAAGCCCCAGTCAATGAAGTCAAAAAAGTCAGGCTTTGCCAAACTATACAAATCTTATTTTAATGTAACATTGTTAACTGTTGCTCACATGCAAAAACATGTAAGCCAAAATAGGCCAATTAAAAAACAAAAGATGACATTGCAGACATATGGTAGAAAATAATCTCTGTAAAGGCTGCATCATCCAGGCAGATTTGGCAACTCGTGCTCTCCCGTGCGATCCTGGCATCCCGTGATGCCAGCTATACATGAGCCCTGAGAGTCTGCCAAAAACTGCTCCACTTGTTGGACAGCTAATTTCATTTGGGCTGCTGGCCTACTCTCTGCCTTTCTCTCTATATTTTACTCCACTCTCCAGCTTGTATTAGTCATCAAAGGCTGCTACTAAAGTGAAGAAGAAGAATAGTTGGGTGATGTGCAACAGACAAATTGCTTGAAATATACCAGGGTGGGCGGCCAGCAAGCTGATTTTACTGTGTCTCCATGTTCTGCTTCAAACCGGGAGGAATTGCTCCCAACTTGGCTCAAGTGTCTTCTATCGTGATGTATCTAAAGTGCAGAGAAAAGCAGAACAGATTGTCAGCATGCATAAAACATGTAATGATATTTTAGATGCTTGTTTTAGTTTGACGGGACAAGGCGACAGATGAAAGGATTCTTTATTGAATTTAAATAGCAGAAATTGGCATGAGAAAATGCATTTAATGGCTAATAACTGAAAGAAATCTCAGCAGTACATGAATACTGTATGTGTTTGTGTGTATGAGAGAGAGGGTGAGTTGGAGAGAGGTTGTGTCTGCCAGTTTGAGATGCCTGTAGATATGAGCATATGAACATCTGTCCACTCAGGGTGTCTTTTCACTATGTATGAAAAGGAATAAACAAAGGAAGGGATGAGAGAAAAAGGGGAGGCAAATTGTGCATATGTGGACAGGAAATGAGTGGGTGTAGGGTGTGGTAACATTATGTGACAGAATTCCATAGTACTATCCAGTGTTACACACACACACACACACGCTGACATACACTGACTCATACTCACAAACACTAGCACATTAAGCTTTAACATGTGTCCTGAGGCACATGTTGCTCTTGTAAAATCTCCACAGACTCTTCAGCTGCACAGCAGGCACGATGAGAAAATGCATCTTTCCATCTTTTTCTTTCATGTCACACTTCATTTTTTCAACACTTTGACACTATTGTTTTCATATTTTTACCACTTGGCCATTCAAACAATCTTTTAAATGAGCAAATCCTTCAGCAGCAAATAACACGCCGTTCCTCTTAGGCAGATGATTTCTGAAGTCATTCTTACATTTAGAGCGCCCTGAAAAATATGCTAACAAGTATTATAACAACTATTATGTTTCTGACCCATTATATTCAGTCAATCGTTACATTTATGTGTGTAATGAGTATGAATTGTCTGTTTTGTATGTATTGTCCCTTTAGATGATAATGAAGTGCAGTCCAACCCAATTTCTTCACTTAGTCTGTGATGGCTATCAGCTCTCACACAGCATTTTAGGACAGAAATTACCATAGGCCGTCTCCCTGCATTTGCTGTGTGTCCAATCTAGTCACATACCAGCTAAAATAGTGGAGAGTATTTACATAAAGCGTCAAACTGGAATGCAAGATGCTACTTTTACAGGTGGAAACACAATGACATCTGTTGCTGACTAATGCTACATGGCACTGTTACCATCCAGGAGATGACAAGTGTCTTCTTCTTTTTGTCTTTTCGATATTTCACCCTCGCACTCCGCTAGCCTCTGTCCCTCTGTCTCTCTGTTCATCTGTCCCTCTGTCTCTCTGTTCATCTGTCCCTCTGTCCCTCTGTTCAGCTGGCTGTGGTTTGGCAACACGTTCAAGTTCCAATAACAAATCATCCAAAAAGTCCTGTTTTCCCGCTTCTTATACACACATGAATAATTTTAGCTTCTTTTTTTATTGGACTATTTACATTAAATTCATGAACTCTCCCAGTGAAGTGCAGTGAGGACACTCATGTATTTAAATTTCACGAAGCGGTGCACACCTGCTGACTGCAGATATTTTTGCCCTCTTCTTCTCATTTAACACAAATTCATGTTTCTGCTCTCATTTTATCGCCAGTCCTCTCTCTCACTCCCTCCTCGTCCTTGTCTCTGACCTTATCCGCATTTGCGTTTCCACTGTTTCCCCCTCCTCTCCTGCACCCTGCCCCCACCCCTCCACCCGATCTCTTTTTCAGTGTTTACCTCCTCATTTTCTCCTCTCATCCACCTCTGCCTCGCTCCCTCTCTACTCATCCCAGTCTCCATCCCTGTCGCTTGGCTGCACTCATGCATGCTGACATATCAGCCCTTATTGTGCCAGCAGTGCTCATCCACTATATGAGAGACAGAATGTACTAAGAGAAGGAAAGGAGAGGGGGAGAGAGAGAGAGAAAGTGAGATGGAGCAAGAGATGTTTCACAGTTCTGTTGGGTGGCAACAGAAAGCTCCAAAATGATGGGGAAGCATGTAGTGACTGGTTATGTCATAAGTAATAAAAACAGAATCTGCGTTTGCCAGAATGCAAAATACTTGGGTCTGATCATCTGGAATCAGAAAGTGAGGGTGCAAGAGAGATGAGAATGACACCCTGTAGAGTCATGTTATTGCTTAAACTAATTTCAATTGTCAGCTGCTGAGAAGCTGCTTCTGCCTGCTGGGGAATTAATTTACGACTCAGGAAATAATGAAGTTTGAAGCTTCCCAAACTCTAAAAACAGACCATAACTGATCAGACACATAGAAGAAATGAAATTGTGAGGACACACATTTCACTGAGAACTCAACACAAGGGTTCTGTGTAAGAATTCTTCATTTCAATAGAGACCACTGACTGAGAAGAAATTCACTAACACAATTTTCACACCACAATATTTAGCCCAGAATGTGTCAAAAATAATTTGTTTAGCAACATCTTGTGCTAGAGAACTAAATACTTTTTTCTACATCTTTCAGATATCTTGTAGACATAGCTGGTTGTTTATTGTTGATTAATTGGAATTATTTTCACTACATTTAACCTGCAAGCAATCTGCCCTCAATTATTGTAAAGAGAAATCTCCTAACAGAGGCCATTGTCTTATAACCTCGCTCTGAATGCACACATTTCTCTTGTATCTCCAGTACATGGCAGACACTGTGGTAGGTGCTCTATTCAAGGCTGTTCTCATGAAATAGTATGTGTAGAAATATATAATATGTCACACACACACACAGTTTGTGTTTTTTTCTGAATAAATGGACTACATCATTATGAACTGACTGACAAATAGATATCTTAGATTTATTGTAGCAGAAGGTTCCATTAAATCAACTACATTAGCGCTAACGAAGAGGAGCTAAGCAGGGAATAAGGAAGTTACACAGTCTGTCTTAACAACATGTGACACAGTAATTGCAATCACTTGGCACAGTGACAAATTGAAGACATGAGCGCTCAGCCCCTCCTAGTGGTCATGCAAGCAATTACAATGTGCTGCTGCGGCTTTTCTGAGTGATGACGGGACATTGAGTGGCACTGTCACTACTACTATGAATAATGCCCAGTGAGTCAAGCGGTAGAATTGTAATATTTCCATCCAGATCCGTCTGATGGTATAACCTGGACTGAGTGTTTTATGTGAGGATGCTACTCTGATTGGCTGGCAGAGGCAAACTGGACTATTTTTCATTTCAGATCTTTGACACGGAGCTGAGGGAGCAGGAGAGGGAAGTGTGCTTCATCGACATTGCCTACGATGAGATCCCAGAGCGTTACTATAAAGAGTCTGAGGTGAGTGTGTGTGTGTGAGTGTGTGTGTGTGTGTGTGTAAATGTTCGTGTTTGTCAGAAGCTAACAGTAGCAGAGAGGTGTAAGTAGAAGTATTGCTGAATCTGTAAATGCAGCAGTAACAATGTGACTGACAAAACAGTATGATTTCAGTTCCTGGTGGTGGGACTTTTTCCATCTGTGTTTAAACTGTTTTATGTCTAGTAATGATCCTGTGACCAGGTTCCTCTATCCCTATGAGAAGGAAAATAATAGTGTGCATGACATCAGCATTATCGCTATTATCTGTTGTTCGTTTGTTGTTGAAACTGTCGCTCTAACACAAACTTTGGGGACTTGAGAAACCCAAATCAATCCCAACCCAGCATTCATCTGTTGCCTTTTCATAACCTAGAATTTGCACACTGAGGGATCTGATAATTGTCTTCATAGCTGTTTGATAACAGATTGCCTCAGCTCTAATGAGCCTGAATAGAGATCCTCCAAGGACCAGAGGGGTTAATGCAAATGGTATTTAATATTGGCATCCAGTCATGCATCTAATCTTAGGCTGTCCCAGAAGAGTAACTCCACTGGGGTGCAGAAACAATGATGCCTGAAGGTTTTTGTTAATTATGGTTATATTAAACGTCTGTGTTCATGCTTCCACTTCGCAGGACTTGCGATATTTCAAATCAGAGAAGACGTCACGGGGGATGCTGCAGGAAGGCTGGAGGGACACCCAGAATCCCATCATGTGCTCATACAAACTGGTCACCGTCAAGTTTGAGGTGTGGGGCCTGCAGACACGGGTGGAACAGTTCGTACACAAGGTGAGAAGTCAACCATTGGATGCCCCTCTCATTTTAATCAACAGTTGAACTTATGGTTACACTTCTACAAGTTGAGTACTTGTGAGTACTTGCTTGAGCGACAGTGGCTCAGGAGGTAGAGTGGGCCATCCAGTAACTGGAGGGTTGGTGGTTCAAATCCAGCTCTTTCCCTGTTGCTGTGATTTTGTCTTGTGTGAATGCGTATGAATGTTTGGTGGTTGGAGGGGAATTGTTCTTATTTTACTGATCATTATGGTGTTGCAGGTTGTTCGCGATGTTCTGCTGCTGGGACACAGACAGGCCTTTGCCTGGGTGGATGAATGGATTGGTAAGTCCTGCTGTCAGTGCTCTGTGCACCTCACAGCCATTGTCACATTTCATTCATCATCTATTTACTCACAGTTATGTTAGGTTGAAGTAAAGAAAATTATTTTACAAACCCATGGATTCTTCTTACAGAATATAAAGTTTCTTATTGATGTGTATTGTGAATGATTCCATGGTTGAACTTTAAATGTGCTGTGTAACTGTTTATTCTTTCAACTGTTAGAACTGTCATAGCTACTCTTATTAAACAGACTACTGTTGTGATTACTGTTTATTTACCAATTCATGTGCATGTAAAATCACTCCACCTGCATCTAACCCCTGTCACTGCCAGTCCTGCTCATTCCCCTGTAGCATGGATCTTCCTCTGGGTGTCAGCACTAACCCACCAATAACAAACACTGTACTCTAGTTTGCAGGCACGGACGGTGTTTGTTTCAAATGCAGCTTGCATGATGAGAACAACTATTTAAATTGTAACCTTTCATGTTTCATGAGAAATTTAGAGTAACGGGAAGTAGCATTAAATGTTAATGCATACCAAAGGTTTGCCCAAGGTCTAATGCTTGCCAGGCAATTACATGAAGGTCTGATTGGAGATTTGCATGACTGAATGATGCTCTTCCTGACACATGAAAGGTGACACTGTCTGTCTCTCTGAGTGTTTTGTTGCACAAGAGGCGGCCCTGTTTGTATTCATAAGTGGCTGCAACACATTCACTCACGCTCAACTGCTGAGCCCTTTCCGTAGCTGTGGGGCATATAGATAACAAACCCCTGATCTCTGTCATGAAAGAGTCCTTCTCCTCTCTGTAACCGCTAATCCACAACCACAACTCCCTACAACCTGGATATTCTTTGATATACTTCCAAAATCTTCTCACATGTGGAATGATTTTGGCGGTGGAGGAAGTGAGGCCTTGTCAGTATTGCTGTCTTGTGCTTACAGTGATCCAACCTCCTCCTCGGGTGTGGATTGTTTATGCCTTTTCTTACTCTTGAAAGGTTCATGACCTCATCCTTCCTTTCCTCCTTTCTGGTGTGGCTCAGGTTTGTCTAGCTGTCTCCTGTGAACTATCTTGGCCACGGGAAGCTAGTGCTTAAATCTGCAAAAAGCTTTATCTAAAAAAAAAAAGCTCTAATCATCTGTTAAAAATTCTGTATTCACCCACGGCATGCACCCTTGCCAGCTAATCCTCTCCTCCCCCACCTGTCTCTTAACTGGAGCGCCATTATAGAGGAATTATCAACCTTTCGATCCTCGTTCCACCCCTTCCCCCTTCTTCCAGATATGACTTTGGATGACGTGCGGGATTACGAGAAACAAATGCATGAGAAAACCAACATTAAAGTTTGCCATGAGCACCCATCTTCATTGGATGACATAGAGATCCATGACAAAGCCAGAGTATGTGTCTTTTCGTTGTTTCTTCACTCCATTGTCCCTCCTCTGTCTCAACTCCTGAAGCTGTTACAGTTGCACACCTGTCCACATACTTTCACTCATTCTGTCCCACATTGAGTCCAGCTCTGCATACACTGAATATGTTTATTCAAGCAGCTGTATTTACTGCTGCACCCTAAAGGATCTGAAAGGTCATCTATGAAATACGGAGTGGGGTGATATAGGAATTGACAACAACCATGATATTAAAATGAAATTAGATATTTATAATAACTGAATAATACTTATGATTACGTGGTGATGGTAGATGTTAGAACCTGTGGATCTTTTGTTTATCAGTTCATCTGGTTGCTTTTTTGGGATCCATTCAGTGTAATGTTTTTTTTTTTTTTTTTGTACAGGCTCTCTCTACACTCTACTTTCCATTAATAATATTCAATTATACTACAATACCTTTTGTGAAAATTTGACTTTTGGACCATCTAAGGCTACACAGAGCATAAGAAACAAATTTGTTTTTAAAACAACAAATTGTCGGCTTCTTGGTTTTGAACCTGTTTTTAGCATGATCATGCCTGTGGCTGAAATAATGACATATTACTGTAAACTCTAGTTCATTAAACCATCTCTTTCCTATCCAGACATGACAATGGATGAGGTGAGAGAATTTGAGCGTGCCATCCAGGAGGCCACCAACCAGAAGATCGGGATGTTTCCCCCGTCCATCTCCATCAGCGAGACGCCCCTGTCCTCCTGTGCCCTCACCGGCCCCGCCAGCGCTCCCTCCACTCCTATGTGCACTGATGCGCCTGAGTCCCTTTCTGTCCCCAAAGACCGACCCCGCAAAAAGTCAGCTCCAGAAACCCTGACCCTTCCTGACCCTGTCCCAAGTGGCACCCCCCAGGGCTCTACCCTGAGCCCACTGCCTGTTTCAAACCACCTTCAGTCATCCACGCTGCCTTCATCCAACTCCGATCTTGCTGAGATGGATGAACAGTAGAGGGACCTTGGGATGTCAAACCCCTTGCTTAACTTAAACCCCCAACCCAATTGTCTTAGTAGCCCAATGAGACTAGCCTAACCTCCAAACACCAGTGCCCAGATGTTCAAGTTCTCTAGCCATATCCAATGATTTTCCATAATCCTGGACACATGGCAAATGCTCTAGATGTCTTCATCATTGCAACTGATACCACACAGGCAGCTGTAGGCTCAGCCACCCTGACGTGGCTGACTTCCTCTTGCTGTGAGTCAAGCCAGCTACATGTCTTATCTATGACAACAACCACCTGTGATGTCTAATCAAACAAAGAGCATCCATAATTATTTTGGTTGAGCGTAAGATCCTTATGTTTTATGAATAAATGATACTGATTTTTTCCTTAGTTGTTTCTTCAATCGGATGAGCTGATTGTTTTCAAGCTATTGAACTATGAAGTAGTTGCCTTAACACCACATAATCAGTGGTGTTTATTAGTTCTGACAATGTGTGGCAAATGTAATCCCTTTTCAGTCTGTAAAATGGCTGTATGTAATAAATTAGAAAAGAAATCAATGATACAAAGTGGAGTAGCACAGTAGACTAATGTTAGACTAACACACATGAGAAAGACAGCCAAGTGCCCTCATGAAACCACCATCTAGCACTGTATCCTGAGCCATCCAAACTGGCCTGTGGATCAGTTTGCATCCATCTTTGTCCATCCCAAAATCCAATTACACAACAGATGCAAGATCATTACAATCACAGAGAGTTTACACCTCAGGTCTCCCCCCCCTCTATCTGGCTCACACTCCAAAGGCAGGGATATTACTGTACCTTTCTCTCCCTGCTTATTGCCAAACAGCCACATTTTATACCTCCACAGATATTACAATACAACATGTTCTATATCAGTCTACTTAACCCTTATAATGTTTACACATCAGAAACCTTGGAGCATTTGCGTATTAACAGTAACATTTTAGGTTAAACTGTTGTTATATCCGCATTTCTAGTCTAGCATGGCAGTTAAGTGACTCTATAACTAAATTTGTTGAAGTTTATTACTGCATAATCCTACTCAAGTTGACTGAGAGGTCAGTAGAACAACCACCAAAAAACCAAAAAAAAAACTTAAGTCAGATGTTGCCTGAAATAATGCTGGACATCTCATCGTCACAAACGCCATCAAATTTCATCAAATCAGCAAATCATTTGAATGTCATATGTAGGAACGAGGCCATTTTGGAGAGGTTTTAAGCAGTGACTGATCTTTGTGCACAGTGGAGGTGATGAAAATCCAATGCGTGGTTTGAGGAGAACGGCACGTGCATCAAGCTGACTTGAGTATGTGCTTTGTTAGCTGCATAGCATTTACAGAAATTATGATACTTTTTCATAGTCAGTGCTGGTTGTTGATGGTGAGCCAGTACTTCACGAGCATAAAATGATTTTGACATGGGAACATCCTTTGCGGTGACCCATTGTTTGTGCTGGGCGTTTACTACTAATTTCCATCTAAAGCAAATACATGAAGACAGAAAGTTATTCTTGTGATGGAAAACCATTTTCTTCCTCACAGTGATATTATTCAAAGAAAGGGTTTTTATATGCTGCATGGAATGATCACAACATATATACATATTATGTGAAGTATATATATGTATATATATATATATGGCTGGATTGGTACAGTACATTTGGTGATGCAACTGTTTGAAAAAAAAAAGTGAATGCTAACTTTGGAATCTCTGTCCTAATTTTAGAAAATGCTGATTTTCAGTGAAACGTAAGCATGCCCAGAAAATATACAGTAGGCCTACGAACTCTTCAACTCAGTGCCTCTGCATGCAACAATTGTATAGTCACCTACATGTGTGTGAACCAAAAGCTCTTATAATTTAGTGAGAGAAACACAAAATTTCATCGCTTCACTTTGCCTGTTTTCTATCTGAATTGTTACATTTTAACCTAGAAGACAAATGGGCTACAGCCACCCACACACAGTAGCTGAACAACTACATAATCAGATAAAATCAATCATATCAAACTGCATCATCAGACCTTCAAATTACAGGGCTAACTTGTCATTATGTTTTGGTTTTTTTTAGGAAACCGTTGCATTTTTGTTCCCCTAGTCATACCAATTACTTCTAACTTTACAGCGCAAAATGCATTTTGCACTTTCCAGTCTTTGACACCTTATTTGACAATGAAGGAATGTGTTACATTACGGTCTTGCTGGGTTTGTTGGACCAAAGTCCTATAATACAGCATAATGACTTCAAAGAAAGCAGGTTGAAGAGAGAGTCCTCAGTGGTCTTGCCATAGAATATTGTTAATATTATGTACAGTTTCTCACTTGCTTTTGTTAAGAAAAAACAAAACCAACTGTAGCTATTTATCTGTAACTGTAGCTTTTGTCTTTGCCTTTTGAGGATAAAAATGTTATATACCAGTCATTAGCCCTCTGTATTTATCGATTATGTATAGATTATACATACATAACACCTCTGGTATTGACCATCTCTCTTGTCAGGAACACAGAGATCCAGGGATATGTTTGATCTGCCATGGGCTATTAAAAATAATGCAAAATATCCAACTGTGTAACATAAAGCTCTGCTCTGTTTAAAAGAGTAACATGTTAGGTATTGTAAATACTGTTGTTAATGACTAATAGAGTAGGTTTCTTACACTCTGTTCTGAATCTGTTGCATTACTGATTTAAACATGAATATGGTCATTGATCTGAAATGGAGAAGGATATTATTCAGTGTTTGTGAGATAATGACACCTTCACAGACATACAGTAAAAGTTTGTTTTAACCTAGAGAGTAATACATGTCTGTGTCTATAAAGTCATTGTCATCTATTGAGGATACTGCATTCAGTTAAGTTTACTCTTTGCAATCGAGTATCAAGACTCCTCATTGTAGTGGTGTTATTTTGACTATCCAGTTGCTTTTGGTGACTCTGCAGGGCAAAATTATTTGTACAAGTTGTAAAGCAAAATGAAGCTTTTCCTGGGTGGCTGCTTTGACGTTTACTTGCCATATTAATTGAGAGGTGATCGGCTTTTCTGTTGTTTCCTTGCTGTATTTTGATTTTGTGGTTGCTGTATCATTTGAAGGAAAATCTAAATGATTATTTCTTTGGATAAAAGGACCAAGCTCTGCACCCCTCCTCCCCTCTTCCTGATGCAGTTTGCATTCGGCCAGGCTGTTGTGCTGTCTCCTGATAACTGGGACCTGTCTCACCATGCAGGATCATTGAGTAGGCTGGAGAACTGCACTGTGTAAAACCAGCAGCAGCGCACTGTACTGCTGTCTGTATCCGAGACCAGCTGTGGTTTGGCTTATCCAGCTTTCCTCATCTATCCTTCTTTGTGAAACAGGCTCCAGAGGTGCCGTTCTTGATCGGCTGCTGGAAGTCGCTCGTAGTTCTTCCACTATAACTATTATTGTATTTGTTATATTTTTACTGCCCTTTGAGGTTCATTTGGTTCTTTGTTGTAATTATTGTTTTACTTTTTCTGAAATAGACAAATAAACTTTACTAGCTATTGCAACGATGTTATTATTCATTGTGTTTGCCATACAAGTTACAAGTAACCCTTCCTTAAAGGGATACCT
>OMNW01034438.1:30176-43790 GCA_900303245.1 Selene dorsalis | reverse complement strand
ACGGGAATTAAGCTTTTTTGGTCTGTGTGCCCTTCAGCTCGTGTTGTTGTGTGAATGGTGGAGACACAGGCTAAAGTTTTCCTCTTGCGTTCCTCTCTCTTCTTCCAGCTAATAAGCCTGTCTGCGAGCTGTTGCTAGGCTACACAGGTCTGTTGTTATTCTCTGGCAGGTGGCCTTTTCAGTCTTTAAATCTGTGTGTGTGAGCACGAGCGTGTGAATTCACACGTGTATATTAGCAATCAGTGTGTGACAGTGGATATCAGAGAGACAGAAAGAGACAGAAAGGTAAAGTGTGAAACTTAAATTAAAAAAATGACCAGACCTTTAACACTGAAGATCTGTGACTTACATCACTTCTACTGCTTCAACACATTGTCACATACTTGATCTTATTACGTGTCTGTGTGTGTGTGTGTGTGTGTGGGCACGACTGATCTGTTCACGCAGGAGATGCATGTGTGCATGTGTTACTCTGACTCCTACGGCAGCATGTCCATTTGATCATACATGTGTGGATTCAGCTTGTGTGAACTCATTTGGCTAAAGCAGTTTTAAAGAAAAAAAAAATCTTGTAACTAGGCAACAAAATAAGATTCTATGTGTCGTGATATGTGCTCTAAAGGAAAATACTTCAAAGCCCCTGAAAGAATATGGGATGACTGTCCCTCCGGTGACTTGTTGTCATGGGGGTGGAAAGGGAGCGAGCACCGAGCAGGCCTAATAGTCTCTGAGAGATCTCGATAGATTGGTTTGGAGGTGGATATGAGATACAGACTCGCTTACAAGTCTGATCAATGTGTTTGTTCATAATCAGGAAATCCACTCTGTGCTTCTCACTCTCTCCTCCAGCCTCCATGTTAACGCTTCAGACCCCGAGAGAAGAAGACTCCCGACACTTCGAGGAGCTTCACAGAAAACAATAATGATGAATAAAAACAAAATTCAAACTTGAATGTGGTGCAACAGTTAAAATTTTCACAGCACCACAGCTCAGATGACCATAATAACCAGAGGGGATTTGATGGAGTAGTTGAGCATTACTAATGACTCAGAGCTTACTTGTCAAGTGTTCAGGTGTTTGGCTGTCATTATAATTGTATTATAATGCAGTGACACAGGGCTTTAAAGAGGAAGTATGCAGGATTTTTATCTTAACTAAGCTACATGTTTACCTTAGTTAAACAGCTCCAGAGTAATTGGGATGGTTAGATAAATGACTTGTAACTTGTTCCAGGGAGAATGGAGGCTCTCTGTCTTCCACCTATAGTGTCTCTTGGCCAAAAACCAGCCTTGTAAGATCAGAGCCTCTGACCCGGTGTCCAGCTTTCGTCTCAGAATCACAGCAACACAAAGGCACCCCGTAACCCGCAATCTCTTGTTTATGACAGATAAAACTACACAACTATACATGTCGTAACGCATATGATAAATAACGTTATCCACTGGCGTATTGATTGCTTTCTCGACGGTTTCATTGCAAAAAATTGTATAAAATTCTTTTCAGTGCAGTCAGCAAAGGGGAAATGAAGTCTCCAACCACTCAAACAATTAATTTAGCCTTTCATTGTTTTTTAAAGGTAGAGTCTGCAGGATTTTTCTAAAAAAAACAAAAAAACTAAATATAGACTCATACAAAAGAAATCCTGCTTTATCATCACCTATAGGCTTCTACTCGTGTGGTGGTGACTGTGTCTGCATGGTGGTGTCTGCGATGAACAAACGTACAGACTCCACCTTTAAGTGAACCCTGTGCTGGTAATCCTAAAACATGTGTGAGTATGTTCATGACTAGGGACTGCTGCTTATGGTGCTATGTAAAGCAGAAAATTAATTCCTCTTTGCTGTGACTAGTTGCATGTTACATTTTTACAACAATATCTGTTGTTTATGACTTTACAGTAATTAAAAAATAGTTAGTCCCTGGGCATATGTTTAAGACATTATAGTCATTTTCTGTCTTACTTGGGAAACATGAAGTAGTCCATGTCCAGCTCCTGCAGCTATACTCTCTGTAAAGCTCTTCACACATTGGACAAAAGATTGGACCTATGCTGTATTTCTTTTATGGGCAGTGATTCGCAAGATCACCATCCTCATGTGGTGCCAACTTCCACCAGATATTAACAAAATAATCAATAAAAAATGTCAATTAATGTGGATTATTTTTCATTCAATATTGCCATGCAGATACAAGTTGATTCACTGTAAGGTAGAAGAGCTGCCAGTGCTAATTTTCCAGCTGGATGCTATTAAACAATTACAGAAGATGAAGGTGCCTTAAGAGCTTCAGCAACAGTGAAATCCATGTTGTCCAGTGTATCTGTTTCATGTAGTAATGTTACATCGTTCCACACACTCTGCTCAGGGGATGTTTAAATCACCCACAGTTTCCATCGTGGCAGACAGAAACCTTTTCAAATGTGCATAAAGACAGGTGGAGGACACTCACCTAGTGTCAGCGGGTGCACCAGAATGCTGAGTGCGTCATCTCTGCAGAGTAAACAAACATACAAGAGTCGAAAGTTACACAAAGGATGTAGCTACTAAATAATATTTTAATTTAACTTAATATGGTTCCACAGAAGACACATCGCCTAATAACAGAAAGAAACCAGAGCAGCTCTCCATGGTGTTGTGACAACTTTATAGGACTTCTCGGCACCATTGGCATCTGTGATACTGCAGTGTAGGTGTTTTGTTACCTTTCTTCATGGAAACTCTCCAAAGCAATTTGTCCAGATTGTTTTCCTAAAAATATAGCTGCATTTATACTTCAGTTCTATTGTACTGGTGAAATATTACGCATAGACAGTTCACTGAGCTCATCTTTTTACTTATTCATTTGGACTGCCAAGGCAAGTCTGGCCAACCTGGTGAGACTGTTTATCTGCAGAGAAATATCTCAGACCTGCTGCTCATCGACACTTTCTTGGCTTTCAGACTAGTTAAACATCGATCCCCTCTTTCACATCCTCGGGCATATTCTTAATCTGTCTTTTTCTCCACCTGTCTGTCTCACTCCATCCTTCAATCACTTGTTTAATCTCCCTCTGTCTTCCTCCAGCACTCTGGAGTCCAGGCGCACCGAGCCAACTGTCCTCCAGGATTCAGATATTCCCGGTTTCCTTTCCAACAGGTGAGGCTGCTAACGATCTCATACTCTCCTGTCCCTGAAGTCCAGAGCCGCTTCTAATCTGCGTTCATGAATTTACATCCAACTGTAATTTACGCGGGAATCTGTGCGCACACGCTGCAGCTGCGACTCAGCTCTCCATTGATTCTTATTTTATTTAATGAAACTGTCATCTTGTATTACATATAAAAAGTGTGGCCACTGTGCAATAAATCTTCCACAGCAGAGATTAAACAATCTTCTGCGAGAATGATGCTAAATGTAAGTCACATTAGATGGGAATACGCTGCACACATGAGAACCTGGGGTGAGTGTATGTGCGTTGCGTCATCGCGTATTTATTTATTTATTTAATTATGTGGGGGTGTGTGTGGGGATGTGTGCATGTGTGTGCATCTGTGTGTGTAAAAACTCATGCTATATAATTGAATATGGGGAAAAAAGGGTTTTATTTGTGCAGGTGCCACCTCTGATGGATGCTCCTCATAAGACAAGCACAATCAGGGATCATTCCTCATCTTTCCTCCCACTCCTTATCCTTCCTCTCCATCATATTTTATTCCCTTAGCCCAACACTTGCCCCTCCACCCTCTTTCTCTTTGTTGGCAGTGGTAGCTCATGGTGTCACAGCGAATTTCATGCCGACACATGTTGTGTCTGTTCTGTCCTAATTGAGAAGGAAGCAGGCTGTCTTTAATAATAAGTCCTATAACCATCATAAGGCGATGCAAAATGGCAGAGCTTCAGAACAGACGGCTTTTTGCTGCGCTCTGCCATCATGCAGCATACACATAATTTTCCGCTGTTAAGACAATACTTTTCTCATGGGGCCGATGCGAGGTTATTTAAGGCCGCATTACTGTTTCATCACTTTTCTGTGGTTTGGATAGCGTTGGTGCATGTTTCCTCTGCACTTTGTGTGCCACATTTTGGACGTAAGCCGCTCTGAGTGCTGCCACAAACTCTCCAAATCTCTCATGCTTTGTGCACATGCAGCATCACACATTGCTAAAGTAACAGGACGCAAGGTCATTTGTTCCACTGAAGAGTCTTGTGGCCATTGTTGGCCTGTTTCAATAAACAAGGCTATGCAAACTAAGTACAGAATTTTAAACCCCTCTCCTTGAAATTATGCTTTTTCACAAATAGTTTGCAAATGTTTTTTGAGGGAAACATAAATGTGAGCCAATTATATTTTCTATGACCCTAATGAGAATATGAGCCATGTTTTTGGCAACATGACACATTCACAGCATATTTGTTTTCCACCAGAATCTTAAGTACAGTGTGAACTTGTAAGATAATAAGGCTGGACGATCTGACTAACTTAACCAGATTTTGAGAAAATCCATAGAAAAAGTAAATTGCTGCGTGTTTCTATCCACCGTCGTTATGGGATTAGTTTGTATGTTCAGATAAACAGCTGGTGGCACTATTTTTTCAGTGGGTTGCCATTACTGTGTACAAGCAAAACAAGGGGTTGGTTCCACCAATGGAGACAGCTCTCACAGTTTTCTATTTCACTGTCATAGTTAGTTTTTTTTCCCACCTATCTATATTTTTTTAATCTGTTTTTAACCACATTAATTCGAGTTGCCCTGAACCCCTTCTTAGACATAATTTTTGTAAGCTATCACAGTGTTGGGAAAGAATCAGTGAAAGATGGGAAGGCAGTGTCAGTACCTGGAAAAACTATTTAAAAAACTAATGAACAGAAAGAGAGCATTAGGGAAAATTAAAGTATTTCTTTTTTTCTTTCTTTTAGGTGAAATAATATTACTTGGGTTCTATTTGTATGCTCATTTTTAATAGTGTTAAGTCTTGGTGAGAAGCATAGTTATGCCCTAAACTAGATCACAGACTAGTATGATTATTGCCCATCTTTACAGTTTCCTTCCAAAGATTTAACACCTGTTAGTTGTGACAGACTCTGGTGTGATCAGATTGAAAACTGACTTTGCCACTGTGACTGCTTCTTTCAAATTGTCAACTTATCAGCCAGCAGGACAACAGGACAAACTTGACACTCATTTTGTTGTCTCCACTGATACATCTCTTTTGCGTAAAATTAATGTATTTGCAGCAGTAAAAAACGTCGCAGTTTTACTGTGATTAATGTGTCTGAGCACCAGTATTGAGCGCCTATCTGTGAATCAGTTTATTTTCTGCAGAGCAGTGTGTTATGCGAGTGCATCTGCACTCAGCTTCCACCTTCAAAGCCACAGCATGCTGGCGGTTCTCTAAATTATGACTCTGTCCTGAAAAATGTGACCTAGCTGTAGTCATTTATATTCATAATTTGCAATTACTGTGAGTTAAAGGCTGATCCACAGTGGCTTGTGTCTTTATTTACGCTACATGATGCCTGTGTCTGAAACGGCGCCTGTGTGCATCTGCCTGCGATGCACCGTACATCTAATAGATGGGTGTAGAAGTTAGAAACAACTCCGACATTGGCCTCATTCACCTTGTGTGGTGAACAGCAGTTGCCGGAGGGGCCCATTTCTCAGTTAGCTTCAAACAGATCGTCTAATAGCTGCTCAAAGGACACATGCACCTCATGCTGTCTTCTTTTTTCCTCTCCCCTCTTTTTAGTCAGGCAGAAATATGCCTTGTTGTGGTGAAATGAGTAAAGATTTGACTCAGTCGATGAAACCCATGATTAATATTTAACAAAGCTCTTTAAACTTACATGGCACCATTGCCTAGTCGAACCAGAAGAGAGGGAAAGTAACAACAGAGTAAATGAGTGGGAAAAAAAGATAGAGAGGAAAAGAGCTGATCCCTCTTGGAGAGGCTTTCAATTTGCTGGCTGCAAAACAGTCAGAGTTATCTACACTTGAAATGGTGATGAAACATGTTGATTTCCAGTGAATAAAAGCCAATGAATGGAAGACACAGGCCCTCCATTGATCAAATGGTCCCTTGATGTCATCATTTAGTGAGAGAAGGTGACAGTTTTCCTCCTTGTGTCTTGACAAGCTAAATGAGTAAACATGCACCCTGTGGTGTATGGAGGTGAAGGGAGCACAGTGGAACTTAGCGCATAGCTCGCAGTAATGTGGAACGCCTCCACCCACCTCCTCACACGAAAGACAGAGGGGAGGAGATGAAGGCACAGGAAGAGAGTGTGATGACATAGTTGAGAGAGAGAGGGGAAGAAAGAGGTGGAGGAGAGGAAGAAGAGTGGGGGGGGGGTACTTAATATATTATTCCAAAACATCCCTGTGTTTATCTGATGCTCTGATTTAGGTTATCTTAAGCAGAGTCGTACTGCAATGTGCATGTTAAAGAGGTGGCACCAGTGACTCCATTATCATCTTTTCATTTGCTCCATTCCTTTGTCTCTCATATCTGTTCTTCTTTGATGATCAGCAGAGACATATCACACTGACAGGAGGGGTGTTTTGTGTGTATTTGGTGACATTTTGAATCAAATACTGATATTTTCCCACCTCTCAGAGATCACCTCTATGTCTAGGAGCAATTACAAATGACAGATTTTATCATTTTATTTAGAGCACGCTGAATTAACTCATGGATGACAGCAGAAGCCTCGATGATGTCCACACCAGAGCTCGATCCAGATACATTTAGGCTTCAGTAACTAGAATCATGAACTGTGACTGATCAGCTTGGCCTGCTTGTGTTTTCTCCAGCAAGATTCTGACCGTGACAACAACATTAATCTAACAAAGACATTCCCTCTGCAACATTTCTGCTCACCTTACGACCCCTGCTCTTATCACAGTGAAAGAGGTAAAGTAAATACAGAAACTGCACAGAATTAGCATGGGTGAACCCAGAAGAACCTGCCAGCAATTTCATTTTGCTTCGCAGATCCATCTGGGGAAGAAGTCGTTGAGGCTGACTTCCAATTGCCCGAAAACTGGGGAACCACAAACGGGTTGTTTACATAAGTGGGCTTAACACGATGAGAGAGAAGTGATGTCTAGCAGTTTTTTTTTTTTTTTTTTTAACACGCAACATGGCGGCCACCATAGAGCAGCTATTGTGATTGTTGGTCTGTGGGAAATATAAATTAAAGCACCATGTGGCATACCAAACCAAGTGGCATCATCTATGGTACTGAAAGGACGATGCTCGGGCCTAGGGCCTTTCTAGGTGAAGTTTGTATTTTCACCCTTTGCCTGTGTGGGTTCTCTTCAGGGTCTTTGACTTCCCCCCACAGTCCAAACGCATGGGCAGTAGGTGAAGTTGGAGCTCTGAATTGTCTTTAAGTACGACGGTGATTGTGTGTGAAGTTGTACATCGGTATCAGTCAGCCATGCAAGAGACTGACGACCTGTCCAGGGGGTACCCATGCAGGGTGAAGGCAGGGGTACAAATGCCAGATCAAATGCCACCCTCTATAATACACCTCACCTTGTGGTATGGTGGTGCAATAAAGAAGAGGCAATAAATAAATCAACCCTATCTTACCACTTTTTACAGCTCCTTTGATTACATTGATTTTACAGCTCCGTGCACTGATTGTAAATCCAGCTCACAGCAGATAAATCTCAGCATTTTGTTTACATGAAATGTTTTGTCTGCACTAATGTATTCAGTTGAATTTGCAAAACTGTAAAAGCTGCATCAAAGTGAGCGGCTGCTTTTTCCGTAACTCATTCAAATTGTGAACTGTCTGCCGACATAAACCTACAGGTGAATAGCGGCACTCATGATTGGCACTGTTGACAACCACATTGAGCTTTCACAGATTGAAGTCAGAGCGACAAATATTGTGTGTCTTCATGCTCCTGCGATGCAGCGCCTGATGGAGTGCGGGGAGGCACATGTAATCACTCTGGAAAAGCTTTCACTCCCCTGTCAACACCATGAGACGAGACCAGCGTGTTTGAATTTATCCATGCGTCTTCAACCTTCAAAAAAAAACCAAACAAACAAATAAACAAAAATGACAAAAGAAAAATACTGGCTTAGTCTAGATGGAAGACAGAAAGAGAAAGGAAATGATGCATTTGGTTGATTGATGCAAACTATTTTCTTTCAGCTTAACAAACCAGAAAAACACATCTTACTGCTTTTGTGCCAGAGGATTTTGTGAACTTACCCATAAACTGGGTACAGGTGAATTACTTCAAGTATGCAGATCAATCATCAAGAAGAAAGCAAAAGTAGCTCTGATTACATGAGCAGGATTAGTACTTAAAGATGAAGGAGCAGGAAATAGACCGGAAGGAAAATGTGCAATTAATTGTGTTTTCATAGAGGGTTAGTTTTGCAGCAGCGTTATTTACAGCAGAAGGGTTTTTCATGAAAAAGAACCCTATGAATCAATTCTGCGTTCCATCATCAAGTGAAGCTCTTTCCAGTTGCATCAAAGGCCGAGAACAAAAAAAAAAGTCTTTTGAAATGAAACAGTGCAACCTTTTTCAATCCCTCTTAAATTCCCGGATGCTTTTCATCAACGGTCTCTTTGTGCCACTCTATCTTCTCCAAATTCCAAATGCCATTTTCTCTGTGGCTCCTTTTGTGTGTCTCCAGTGAGCATGGGATGGGATTGAGGGGCTGATGGCAGCGGGCGTTGATAACCGAAACGCCACTACAAATGGCGAGGCCGCCTATCGGTGTCAAAATGTCGCACCCCGATCTGTGTCAGACACAGAGGCAGGGCGAGAGGTGAGCGCTGCAGCATTTGATGGTTCAGCGGTGCCATTTTGGGAACACAAGGAGGAAGAAAGGAAATGAAGAGAGCGACGTTGTTTTCAGCCATTAGAGCCTTTCTTCTCAGCCTCGCTGCCTTCATGTGCTCTTTTCTGCCACCTTCATCCAGGCTGCTCACCTGACATGACCTCCCTTTTTATCTCCCTCACATCGTCCCCGCAGTTTCTACCTCTTGTCCTTTACCTCAGTGCCTGTATGTTTGAGTCTCTGTGTGTTGTGTATTTTTAGCCTCTAACAAACTGCAGACGCATTGTGGGAACACACTGTGTTTAGATGATTTGATGATAACGATGCGCATAAAGGTTTTGTTAATATCAGTTGTCATGTTCCAAATGTTTTATAAGTGGGATATAATGGTGATTTTATTTAACACCCTTAACCAAACACAGATAATTTTGTATCTGCAGAAAATATGCTGAAGTTTTTTTTGTTGTTGTTGTTGTTGTTGTTGTTGTCATGTTGCAGCCTTATGCTACACTCAATACCCATTGTGTCAAAGGGAAACACATGACATAAGTATTGATGGCCTTTATTCAGTCCTTTGTTGTTTTAGTAGGTGGCTGAATTGAGTCTGTTGGTGAATGGCCATTTTCAGGTCTTTTCAGAGATGTTAAACTGGTTTCCAGTCAGGGATCTGGCTGGGCCCACCACTCCTGTGTTGTCTTGGCTGTGTGTTTTGGGGGGGTTGTTCTGTCATTAGCTGAACATTCAGCACGGTCTGAGGCCCTGAGTGTTCTGGATCAGGTTCTGAGTAAGAATATATTTGCACTTTGAAATGCTCAGTCTTTACTAAACCCTGACCGGTCTCCCTGTTGTTGAAAATTGCGATGCAGCCTGATGCAGTGGACAGGAGATGAGTGGTGCCTCATTTCCTCCAGAGGTGATGCTTAGAATTGAGGCCAGACAGATCATTCTTGGTTTCATCAACTCATTGTTTCTCATAGTCTGAGTCCTCTTAAAGTGCTCTTTTGTGAATTCTAAGCAGATTTTATCCACCTTTGCTGAGGAGAGGCCTCCATCTGGCACATACAGCCCAGGGTGCTGGAGTGGTGCGGTGATGACTTCTGGATCTCTGGATCTCGGCCACAGTGACAACACTCACGCTTGGTTGTTCCAAACTCTTCCAGTTAACAATGATGGAGGTCCCTTCTCCTTAACCTCAACACAATCTTGTTGTTTATTGTTTGCTTCAATCTTCATCATCAGCCATGAAATTCTTTATGGACAGGTGTGTGTCTTTCCCAAAGATGTCCAATTATCTTAACTGACCAGGTGGATCCAAGAAATGTGAAGAACCTGGGCTGACAGGAGGGTCAGTTTCTTAAACTGTGTTATTGTTCTGCCATTGTGAGATATTAATGTAATAAATGTCTATGATTTTACTGTAGCATTAAGCTGCAAGATAACAAAATTGGGATTTTTTACATTTTTTAATTTTTAAAATTTTGCTGTGTGAATATCCATCCATTGTCTATACTGCTTATCTGCGCAGGGTTGCTGGATAAGGGAAGGGTACACCCTGGACAGGTCACCAGTCTATCACAGGTCTGAAATATAGAGACGGACAACCTCACACACTCACACACTCATATTCATGGGCAACTTAGAGTCACCAATCAATCTAGTGTGCATGTTTATGTGTGACTGTGCGAGGAAGAGAATCTGTGCAGGCACAGAGAGAACATGCAAACGCCGCCCAGAAAGGCCTAGAAATCGAACCCAGAACCTTTTTATTGAGAGGCGAGGGTGTCAACCACTACACCCTTGTGCCACCAGAATATCCATTCAATAACTATTTCAACCTCTAGTTGTCATACACTCAACTGCAACACGTGGTGTTAATTACAGCTGACTCAGGATGATGGTCACTGGTATCAGTGAGTATCTAGTGTTTTCTGTTTGGCTGCTTATTTTCCATCTTGGCATAAGCAAATCTCAATCTCTGTTTTTTTTGTCTTTAGTAGAGTGTAGTTGAGTTAATTAGTTGAGTAAATTCCACACACCCCTCTAGCTACTGTAGAATTACACCCTGGTACAAATCACATGTGGGAATCACTGGTTTCCATTGTAGTTATGTTATTTCTGACACCTGCATTTGAGAGTTGGGTTTTGGCAAGAGAAGCCTGAGAAAAAACACTGGGATTTTTGTGAGAAAGTGAAAACAAGAAAGAGCGGGATTTTTTTCTTCTTTTTCTTCTGTTGACCATCAAAGTGACAACATAAAAGGCATATCACTGCCAAACCAACATTTTCCTGTCATCCAAACAGAATCCAAATGTTATCCTCGCCTTGATATTTTATTATTTGAATTTCATTCCTTGGATGTGAGCGAAGACACATAGATACACACAGCAGCGTGCAGCGACGCAAGCGCACAGAGTGACGTGGGCGCATACACACACAGTGACGTGAGCCCCGTGCACACAGTTGCACACACAGATATGCATATTTATGAGATCTTTCCGGCTCTTCTGCTACATACACACACACACACACTGAAAAGGCACATGCCCTCATACTCACACACCAGCCATCCCTGTAAGCACATGCATACAGCTAATCACTCCCACAGACACGTGTGTGCTCAAGTGCAGGCAGGCACCTCTTCTACAGTGCAAACTGCCACCAGTGAGGACAATCAATCAGTAATAGGCTACAGCATCTTGTGACTGCTCCCGGATTCCTTCCCTTTGCCCTCTAGTGTCTTAAATATTTAGTCTGTTTGACATCAAATGCATACATGAATGTCAGTGAGACAGATCTCAGCCCTCTAATTGCACACACAAACAAAATGCACACAAAAAAACTGGGGATGGTGAAGTGGCAGGATGCAGTCAGATCTCAGAAACCAAAGATGAGAGCAGAGCTCTTGTTATTGTACAGTCAAGCACCATTTTTGGAGATTGCTCTTTTTGGAGATTGGAATTGTCTCTCAAGTCTTTGACAGGCAGAGGGGGGAAAAGGCAGCATGATGCATCCTTTTTGTGGTGGTGTCTTACTCTCCTTTAAAGCAAAACAAGTAATAACGCACAGGCTTTTTGAAATGCCTGTCTGTCAAGGATCTCATCTGAGACAAAGCCACTCAGTCATTTCCCATACTTCACAGAAGGTACCATCCACCTGTTCCCTGTGCAGCACCACCAAAACAAACACTATCATCTCCATGTGCTGATTCATCTGAAGTTTCTTTCCTGTGGCATTTTGATGACACCAGCACTCACAAATTGGCTTATTTAAAAAAAACAAAAAAAAAAATAGGCCACACATCCTGACCTCCTGCCTCTGAGGACCAGACTTCTAGACCTGAGATGCACCAAAACAAAGCATTTCCAACAAAACAGCCATGATAAATGAGCAAGCACAAATGAGGCTAAACAGGGAAATCACAAATGTAAATGCTGGCACTCAGGAGGGCTGAAATCAGGCGCGGAGGAGGCTGCCTCTGAATGATATTTAGGGAGGTGGCTTCATGCCAGATATTTTTTGTGTTTAAGTTTCTGGTGGAAAATCAATTTGCTATTTGCCAAAACATTTATCCACTCAGTAGCATCTATGTTTCCATGAAGCTCTGGTGGTTATTAAATGTGTCTGTTATTTGTAGTGAAATATTTTAATCTCTCAAATCATTTTTTGGCTGAACAGACACATTGTACAACTCATGGGTTCATTGATGCCTTTCACAGAGGCGGTGTGCATATTGCTAGGATCTTTTTTTTTTTACTGGGTTTTAAAACAGCCTTTGTATTAAAAACCACATTTTATGTCAAGTGTGTCTTGGTAGTCCATATAAGCGCATGGATCCACAGTGTGACACACCATGTAATCACACCTTTGGAAAACTGGCAGTTGCAAAGGAAAAGATTTTATTTAATCAAATGGAAAACGCTACCTTGCCTGGCCGGTCGTAGTTGACAAGGAGACTCAGACATTTCCAGGAACTCCAGACAGTGCGCTCTGTTATCTGGGTCTGTGGGAGAAGCAGAGTTTAAATCAGGCAGTGAGGAGTAACCCTTGTAAAACATTGAGTAGTGCATTTTAGGAAACTGGTCCCCTTTAAAGAGACGTGCCCAGGATAGACATGCTACATCAAATTACACTCCTCCCTGCACACTGCCTTGATAAAAGTGTTTGTTTGAGCCTGGAGCCTTTTATTGTTTGTGCTCCCCACAGCTAAGCACTGAGCTGGGTATACAAGTCCATAGCAAACACTGGAGCCTGTGCCTATCAAAGCCCGCCTCCTGTTTTGATGCAATTGCTTTTTTTTGTCAATTCCTGTCCAAAAGATTTGTGGACAAATATGAACACGTTGGAAATGGTGTGACTTTGATGCGGAACACCATGTGTGGCATCCTTAACTTGTGTTTGTGTTGTATGTCAACATCTATTTGCAATAATGTCACCACATAAATTATGCTTGATGATTTAAAAAAAAAAAAAAAAAAAAGGAAATTAAATCCTATCTCATTTACTTTCTGACTGAATGTTTTATCTGTAATCATTACATGAAGCAGCTGTAGTGGGTGTGAATAAAGGTCTTCACCTATTCAGCACTGTGTGGGTTGATGTCCACCAAAAATCAATTATCACTGATTGAACAGTCACTATTCACTGCAGCCTAGAGGAAATGAAATAAAATAAAATTTTATTTTAGAGTTTAGAGTGAATTTAGTCTGGATTATTTCACCTCATGAAATGTTTTATTCTCCTAGTTTTTATTTATAGACACTGAGAGTATCATTGAAAGAAAACAACATCTAACACTGGTTTACTGTGATTTTTTTTTTCAGGGG
>OMNW01034438.1:0-24904 GCA_900303245.1 Selene dorsalis | reverse complement strand
TAGCTGTAATTTTTTTTTTTTTTTTTTTTTTAAAAGATCACAGCTAATGGCTTTGATCAGTGGTGTGCTTGAGTAGTGACAAATGGACTGATCTGTGTGATGGAGACACTGAGCTGGAGAAATTACAGATGAGATGCTGAAAGCTGGCAGGAATAACTTAGAATGCTTTATAGCACAGCAGTAATTGACAATGTTTTTGTGGACTTTGTATTTATCATCTCGTACGCTGACACCAACAACACATTCTACAGTTTTAGAATCGCACAGTTGTCTACCAGCTGTGATGGGAGCATCCTTAAAATTTCTGGAGAAAGCAAACAGCTAATGACTCTTCTCACAAAACCCCGCTGATGCAGGAAAGTGCAGTGGCCATCAGACCCATCTGAATCACACAAGCAAGCAGTGGAAACTGGCCCCCGCTTCACCGCAGGCTCAAACACTGTTTTTATTTCTCCTGTTTAAAAAAAGTAAAAGTAAGTTAAAAAAAAAAAGGAACGAAGAAACTAAACTTCCCAATATTAGACTCATTAAGTTCAAAATCTCAATATAGCAAGTACACAGTTTATGATTCTGAATGTCCATGTACCTGCTGTGGAGGCAGAAGATTCACTGCCCTGTGTGACCTGCTATGACTCATTGAAAGACAAATGTAAAGAGGAAAAAACTAAATAACACATAAACACAAATAACAAAAAAAGAAAGACAGGACAAAAAATGGTGCAACAACACTGCAGTGACGCATCCAGCTTAGCTGCTAGCTGGCAGTGCATTATGGTGTCTGTGTGTTGAAACCCAGTGAAATACTGTATACAATAGACAACCTAATGAGGGCTGTGCCTTAAAAAGCTTGGCATTTCCCTGCACCAGCTTCCCACCATGCACATGAACTTGCTGATGGTTTTCAAGGGCTTTCCTCAGAAAAGGTTCCAACTGCCAAGATGAAAGGAAAGTCTGCATTTTATACGCAAAAGTAATTCTTCTGGCCTTTTTTCCTCCCCCATCTCCCCTCAGTGCATTTCCTATTTAAGTGTGTCATTGTTTGTTTGTGTGACCCTGGGGCCTCATAAGAAGCGCGAGATGTGAGAGAACCTTTATTCATTAGCCGTCAGCATCCTACCTCGGAAACAACTTGGGACTTGGGTGGGGTGGAGTTGGGAGAGAGTGGAGGAGAGCGTAGAACATGGGAGCATGAAAAGCATTCAGTTAAGACATGAAGTGCAGGGTTCATTAAGCATGAGCAAGCGGATGAAAATGACCATCCATCAAGAGAGAACGCTGTGGCAGCACTGGAACGCTTGTGCAGACATGCGCACACATAACATACTCAATTACAGTGGGGAAATGCTCATCCACTTAGTTTCGTGTTCACTCAAAGCCATTTCTTAAGGAAATGAGTAGCCAAAATACCTGTCAGCTCTTTTATCTCTGCTTCAACAGGATCGAGTGAATGCCTCTCTGAGATAAAGGCTTGAATCTAAAAATGTTTTGATTCTTTGCCGCTCTCCACAACACCAAAAGTGGCTTTGATACAACACTTGATGTTCTAAAGCAAGAATAAAGTCACAGAAAATGAATGTTTGTATCCGTCTCCAATGTCCTCATTGTGTGCACCAGCACAGTTTTCCCTAAATTTCCTTCAATCTGAGCTATTACTGGTTAAGTGGGGACAGATTAAATCATCCACACTGGCAAAAAGTTTAGGGAGACATGGGAAAGTTTGCCACAGTATTAGGCGTGATCCTAGCCTATACAACGCTTCTTAACCAGGAAAAGGCAACATGAACTTATCAACAACACCAAACCTGGTGACCTCTGTGAGGTGTGGAAGAAGAAAGCCAAACGATTAATGCATGGCATGAAATATGTGAAAGTGAGTAGTTCATTGACTGTAGAGCAACTGTTAATGTTAAGGAATGTAGATTTTAAAGAAACGGTACCATGGAGGAGGAATGCCACAATGGTAAAAAGCTCAAAGGTACAGATGAAAATGCAGGTAGTTAAGAAACAAACTCCAGGCTCTTTATGACATCTATAAAGTTAGACTTCACATTTGCAACTAGGAACTAACCTTTTTTTCCTCCCTGAGATCATTTTTGAAATGCAATAATGTATGTACTCTCACTGAATGAGAAGCCCTTCAGCAACACTCCTGTCTGAACTATTATCCACAAAGTCATGCGTCAGCCTTCTACCTTGTTTTCACAGAAAATACAGAGGATACAAAGAGTCTGTAACTCCATCCAGGGCAAATGGCTGTTGCCTTTGCTTCCACACTCGACAACCTGACTTTATTTGGCACGTTGTCACCATCTGGATTATGCAGCCTCGACAGAAACTGTTCAACACCTTCAGCCTACCACCTGCTGCCTTGACACTCTGCCTGGAAGCTTCTTTAAATCATCTGATGTACTAAGGATAGTCAGTAGTTCTCCTTATTCCTTTTTTTTCCATCTCGAGTCAATGTGACTTTAACTTAGATAATATACTGGTGTGTTACAGTGGCACTGTAGTCATTACACAGCCTACAGAGAGGCAACACAGAGCCGCCTCAATGTTTACATTCCTAACCCTTTTTTTCTCCTGCCAAGCTGTGAGAAAAATTTATGGATACAGCTAGACACACATCAGGTACATGTTGCAACTTCACCACTAGCTTTAGCGAGAAATCTGTCAATTTACTGTTTCTACAACGTCTCCTCATCCTTCAGCAAAATTCTCCATGATGTAGTTTCATCATGGAGAATTTTGCCAGCCCGTCACTTGTCCTTCCTTCACTCTTGAGTTGGCGCCAAAATATTTCAAAGTAAAAAGCATAGTCAAGTAGTGAAGAGGGTCTTCTTCACATGCCCAGAGTTGTTATTTCTACTTCTCTCTGGCAGAGTATGCACAGTTGGGTGCACCGAAACCTCCCACTGGTGTAATGGCATCATTGCTTCCTTCACTTCAGTATTCAAAGTAAACATTATTCAGAAACAGTGAGTAAAACATGCTTTTCAACGTGCAATTAACTTAATGTGAAGTCTTGGAATCAGTACACTGGCTTCCTGTGTGTGAAAGGGTAGATTTTACCCTACTACTCCTGCTTTTAATTATGTTTATTAAATAAATACAGAAAGAATAAGCCAATATCTTGTGTGCTTTTTGTATGAAAATTGATTAAATAACTTTGCTTGTTAACGTCTCCCCATATCCTTTTTATTGAACAAAAACATCTTATTTGATACATTTTCGTTCCACCCCTCAAGTCCTTTATGCACTCCTTAATTTTTAAACTTAGTGCTCCTTTATTGTCTCTTAAATGCAATTTTAATGTCTTCTTAAAGGAGAAGTTCATTTTTTTGCAACCTGGGCCTTATTTCTAGCATAAAATACATTCAGTTACTCACCTGAACAACTTTGGTGTAACTTGGAGTCCTTCGGAAGATATTTAGATCCACTCGCGATCTACATATATCCATATAACATTGGGGCAAGCATGTAACGTCTACATAAGACATTATCTGCCGCGAAACTCCTTAATTTCACCAATATTTTGTTATGAATCACCAGTACTGTTCCCCTGTGAGTCCGGAGCGGCTCGGAGATGTGTTGTTGTTGTCATCTGGGGTTTTTTGACTTCGACACGACTTCGGCAGTGGCACAGAAGTGACGTCATCGAGGTCGTAGGTCAATGAAAAGCCCTGTAAAAAACCTTGCCCCAACAACTCTCGTTATATGGATATATGTAGATCGTGAGTGAATCTAAATATCTTCCGAAGGACTCCAAGTTACACCAAAGTTGTTCGGGTGAGTAAATTAACATATTTTATGCTAGAAATAAGGTCCAGGTTGCAAAAAATGGAACTTCTCCTTTAATGGCTTATTTTCAATGTTTTTCTATGCCTCTGTTCAAACATGTTGATCTGAGCTGCTGCCTTATTATTAAATCTGCCTCACCATCTTTTACTGCATGTAGACATGTGGGCCCAAGGACATGCAGTATGGACCATGAAACACGGCTACTGTCACATGGAGCATGAAGTATCTAGCCAATGATTTTCTCCTATCACAGTTTCATAATATTTCTGCAACTTTGTGTCATTGTTAAATATGTGCAACATGAAATAATGAACTGTGTGTATGTTTAGCTGTGTAGCTGGGTCCATATCTTTAGGCTTTACCAAGCCATGTCAGAACTTGTGTCTCACTGACCTCAGAACCCCAGGGCACACACATACACACTGAAGAGAGTGAAGTGATAAACTATCTGCTCTTTTAGATTGTATTCATGCATTGCTTTAGTTGCTTTGCTTGTGGCAAAGACCAGAGCATATGGGTGCATATACTGTATAGTGCATGTACAGTATATGTGTGGGGGTGTGTAGGTATGATAAGTGGAGATGCAAATCACATAAGACAGTGAGCATTCATAGGTAAGTGCAAGCTGACAATATGCATTGCAATTCTTTAAAAGTTCTTTTGTTCACAATAATGAACAGCTTTTGTAAGTGACCTTGCCCTAAAAAGCCCTCCATACGTCAGTGATTCTTTTCAGCCTACTCTGCTCTGTCTGAATGTGCATGGTGTTCTTTATCTGCAACACACACCAGCTCCATTCCTCTGAACTGTGCGAATACTTAACACTCAAGTACAAAGCACTTACAGTTCCCAACAACTCAAACAATGGGTGTTCCTACCCTTGGACATGAGCTAAAGGAGCATACCAGTGACAAACCTTCATTGTCGTGGTTATAACAATGCGACCTGTCGAAATGTTCTGGTGTTCTAGACACCTGTAGTCATGGGGCCAATAACCACATCAGACTGTAAGCTTGTGCTTTAGTAAGACATGAGTATGTGTTGTAATGACTTGCTTGCAGATGACTTATGGACTTGGTTTTATGAGGGACAATCCCACATGAGGACTATCTTATTCAAGCTTTTGAAATGGAGAAGAGTCCGTTTGACAGCTAGAGGTGGCTTGCCGACCTGTAAAACTACTCAGACACTGTGACGCTGTGACTGAGGATGCTGGTTCTACCAAATGCCTGCAGACGTGCCAAGGTGTATTTGTATTTATATGCGCATCTCCAGGCACTTTCTATGAGTATTCTACTACTGCCCTTGATGTCATTAGTTTTTGAATTTGCATAATACCACCCCTACCTGTGAGTACCGGAACCAGTAAAAGGGGCAAGATGGGGCTAGCAGTGGTTCATTTGCATTTAAAGGGACAGGCACTGAAACCAGCCGTTCTGAACAGGGCTGTTTTGAGCAGATGAAAAGAGCTGTGATGTTTGATCCTTGGGGTATTTTGACCAAAGCATGTCACAGACATGTCTTTCAGACACCTGGGAACTATTTCTATTTGTGGAAAAGGGGCATAATATGTCTCCTTTAAAGGCTAAAAAAAAATCCTGCCCAAATCCTCAGCACTGACCCACGATCCTCACTCTAGCACCCTCACTCTGCAGGTCATGATTTCCATACATTGGCAACATTTACTGCCAATGAAAGTGATGTTATTATACTATTACTCTGAACAATACTCTTTCCCATACCAATCACCTTTCATACATTTAAAATTTACATCTATACTGCAGTAGAAATTTTAGGTTGACTTCTAAGTTTTATTTTTGAGGTTGGTCACTTTACAAACTCAAATGTGCCCACAGGAGAGACTGTGAGGCCCTTAACAAGCTCCTAGTGCCACACTGCTGCATCCACTATGTAAAAAAGAAACGCTAATGCAGGTCATTTATTCCAAAAGCAGTCAGACTGATTAGCATCAGTTAATGCAGCACTACGATGCTCTTCTAACATCTTTGTATCACAATCACCATAATGTCATTTATGTTTCTGTTAAATTACAAGTGTAATGTACACAGTGGATGAATTGAAGGTGCAAATAACTCTGGAATTTTAACACAGTGCCATAAAATGTGAGGATGCAATACTCTGTGTAATATATTGAGATATTTGAACACTGTTTTAGTATGAATGCCAGTAGTTGTTTTTCTGATTGCACATTATGTAAATATCTTTACAAATGCAACGACTATAATGTACGTACCTTGTCATTTATGGTTGAATTGTTATTTTCCAATTATTTTCTATTCAAACAACACTGGAGTTGGATTTCACATTCAATACTACAAAATGTTATCTGGGGTTTGATTGAATCATTTCACACATACATTGTCTAGTATCTTCTGTATCTTGTGCAGTTCACTGAAGCTACATCATACCTATGGTAAGTGTGTTGGTCAGACCTTAGGCCTCATTTTGATGGTTTTATAGTTGTCAAGGTTTTTATCTTTAAAGTTGAATTTTGTCAACCCTTACTGGAACACTTAATCCCTCAGTTTATCTGTAATATTCAAAATACAGTGTCTGGTTTTCAATAGACAGCAACAAGTATTTCTGACATAACAGATATGTCAAATGAGGTGCAGTGTTCCTGCAACACAATCACCACTCTCTGGGATTATGCAGGTTTTACTATTGAACACTACCTCATATAATTTCATTGACTGCCCGCAGCCAGAAAAAGCTTTTGATTCAACATTCAGTTGGAAAGACAACTTGCACACTCCCACCTCTCAGTGGCACATTGTGGCTAATTTCTGCTCCTTACTTCATTATTGATTCAAACATGCCCCCATGTCTCAGCTTCAATAAAGGCTATTCACTCTGTTAATTCATTCTGTCATATTTGTCCTTTTAACACAGTGAAATGATGGTAATTGATGGATAGGTTACTGCTGAAACAGTTTGCTTAATTGATTGCATTATTTATAGTGTCCGGGAAAAAAAAAAAAAAACAGAAAGTGAATTGGTGGCTACCTTGTGTCTTGCATGAAGTCTGTGGTATTTGCATTTTAATTGGCTGGCAGAGCCAATGATAAAAGACTGTAATTTAACAGTTAAATATGAACCAAGGCAAAGCAATGAGTATTCTCTAAATGTCATGTCTTTGTATCTGGATGCATTATACACAAAATTTATTAGTCAATCTGTGGTCTCACAGAGGGACTATTCCAGTGTGTGCTGTTGCACACCTGGGTACCTGTGCTCTACCACAGCTCCCTCAAATGTAGAGATATATCACTTCAAGCAAAAATCCACAACAGTCCCAACGTGTTTATCTCCACAGACTACATATCCCTGTAGGGAGTGTGCAGAGTGCCAAAACAGCTGTCTTCTCTTCTCTCACCTATTGCATATTCACCTTAAACAGAGTATGGCTACAAATGAAAGCAGCAGTAGAGTGGCAGTGGTTGTCTAAAAGGCCTGGAAATAATTTACCAAAAAGAGGAGTTGTCCAAATCTTTCATTTATGGATATTCTATTTGGAAAAACATCATTATTAATGGAAGAGTAAACAAGTTTAAAAACACTATGAATGCTCTCCTTGCATTTACTCAGGGTTCATTCATTGAGGCGTTGATGTGAGATTAATTATGATGGCATATTTCCATGCTATGGGAAAATGAATGAATGATTTAAAATAGAACTGTCATAATTGAAAAGCTTGGTTTGGCTTTAAGCATTCATTTGATCAAACTTGGGAGTGTTTGGCCTTCGTTCTCAGCAAATTCTGTGTTGACAAATGGGAGGTTATACATCAAAGTAAAGAGGAAAGAGGAAAAATGAAAAAAAAAACAAAGTGCCTCAGAGGGGCTGGAGAACAGAACAGGTGGCTGCAGTTCATTTGACAGTGACATATCAAGAGAAAATCTTCAATGTTACCTTCTAATCGTGTTTCAAGTCTATTATTACCTCATTTATTGCAATTCTAACACTTGAAGGGGAGGTAAACAAGATCAGAGAGTCAAGAGTTTAACTAACACTCCCACTCATCCCAAAGGTAATTACACAGAGGTCAATGAGTGGAGGATGACCCCTAAAAAAAAAAAGAAAAAGGCCATCAGCAATCAATATTTCATGCTTACACACACTCACAGACACACGCTTGCACACTGTCGTCATCCCTGCCAGGAAACAAGTGTCAATCTGTACACTCCTCCACTCTGCTCAAACAGAAAATGAGGACCGAATTACATTTTAATGGCCTTTCCCTCTTATTTACGTAACATTGTCTGAGTGCACAAGAACAAAATGAAGCTTTCAACCTTTCCCATTCCTATGTCATTTCGCATGATGCAATCAAAGCTTCCTGTTGATGCACCCATATACACTTGTATTACAGAAAAGGGCCAACTCTAATGGTCGACCGCATTAAACCTACAGTGTGTTCAGAATAGTTACCTCAGTGCACAATTTCCAAGTACATTTTCATAACATGGTGTAATGACTGTAAAGTACAGAAAAGCAGTGGCTTTATTATTCAAATGTTTTTTTCACTGTCTTCATTCTGCTCCCTGAGGTTTGGCAACAATTGAATTAAATGTCAAAACATTAATCAGCTTAAAATTTCATTTCACAAATTTTGTGCAACAAATTTGGAAGTAGTCTGTTCATTTAATATAATACACACACAAAAGAAAAACTAATTTTAAATGCACAGCTAGTACCTGTAAAAAGTAGTTACACAATAGAGGAATAGATTTTGTGTTTTGTGTGTTACATAATAAAACTGGTCCCCTGGGGTTTTCTAGTTGCTACTAGAATGCTTACAGGAATCGCTTTACCATCTTTGATAAATTCTGTAGCTGAAAAGCAATACTTGACAGCAGATAAACAACCTCAACAACACTTGAAAGAATGACTCAAGTTTTAAGCCCACTTTTTACATTTCCCGCACATAAATTTATGAGGGAGTCATTCATTATTTGTGTGACATTTTTACATGTTGACGTCAAAAAAAGATACATTTTTGACATTTTGATGGATGCTTTGTTGGGTATTTCATATTAATGCCCACACGATCTCTGCTGGAGAGCATCAGCCTCGAGTGGGCCAAAGGCTTGAGCAAACAGACAGACTGTGTTCCGTACATCACTATATATCTCGCCTCTGCTTTCGTCTCCAGCAAGTATTGCTGTGTTGCTTCTCTTACAGTCCAGCTATAGAAACAAAAGAATGAGGAAAACCTTTTGCTTTGGCATTTTGACCAAACCAAGCACAAGCTGGCCCTGGACTTGTGTTGAAAGGAAGCACAAGCACAGATACAATGATGATAACTCTTTTGCTAAAAGCTGTCTACTGAGATATTAACCTTATAAACAGTGCTTATATAGACTAGTTTCATACAGAGCCAAGTTTAGCAATGGACTGAACACATTTGAGACAATTAAAGACAGTGTAAACAGTGGATCAGTGCAAGCACTTACTAATACATGTATTGAGGTGCATTTGAACAAGGATGTGTTGAATTTCTGTCTTAGGCACTAAAGTGCATTAAAAATGTTTATTTTGCTTATATTAGAAAAAAACACACTCCAAAGTCAGTGACTATGAATCTACTGAACTGAACAAAATGATGCAAGAGAGCAAAGTGATTCACTATTTTCCACATCTGCTTTTATTAACCAGTTGACACACCCTGTGGCTATGATACCAAGCAGTCTTCACGTCTCACTGACTTTAATACTCTGTGACATTTTGACTGTGTACTGAAAAGGTGAATGTTTTGAAACTTTTTAAAGTTATACAGAATTATATAATATTGAAACTGCAAAGCGTTGTTCGAGCTCAGGGGGACAAGTAACAAAACAGGATGATAAATGAGTAAAGTGCTGATGTTAATGATCAATGATCTTTCCTACCCGTCATGCTTAATGGGACCCACTGAACCAATGACATTGATTTGTTAAACCTCCCACCTTTGACCTCAGTTTGGGTTTAAGCCTAAATAATTTTTCAGACTAACTGTGGCAGCACATTCCTTTCCTGAAATCATAATTTCACCAACAAGGATGATTCACAACCATGACAAAGATGAAAGAAGAGAGTAACGGTAGAGGAGGAAAATGAAGGGAAGATAAATCCAAAGAAGAAAAGAGCACAGAATTACAAATCCATTCCTTTCATTTGCTGTTCATGTGCTGCTCCCATGTCACAGCCACGCCTGGTGTTAAACGCACAGTAACACTTATTATCACAGGAGGAATATTTTCACCCACTCTGTCACCAGCAATCAGTAGAAGGCAGAGGACCCTAATCAGAGTGATGCTGAACTGCACAAAAGCTTCTCCTCCCACATTTCAAATTGTCTCTGATGCTAGCATGAGTAGATTGGTTTTTGCGTTTCACTAGGGATGCTTACATCATTGAGTCATACTGACCATTACGGACTCTAAGACTTCTGCCTCCATGGTTTGGTCACAACCAGATTTACAGCAGCTATTTGGTAGTATTTGCTATTGCCATACAGCTGTATACAGCTGTTCTCTTACATGTCTAGAATAAATCAAAGTCCAGCATCAAACGTCATTATACTTGGCAAGAACTGTCTCCAACTCTGGAACAGTGACAGTCTTGTTTCTATTGTTGTTTTCTCTCACTTCTCTTCTTGTTCTGTAAGTCAGCATGCTAACCAGCTACCCCTAGCCCAGTCGGCTTGTCTCTTCTCTTTCCAAAACAAAGTCACTGCAGTTTCTAGGTTGCCCTGAAGAACTAATGCTGCTTAAAAGGGTTTATTATAAACAGCTTTTCTTGGAAATACATAACAACTGATGGTTTTGGAGAGTAAACACCTATTAGTGCTAACACTGCCTGTATCACAACAGCAAAACTTGCAAGTAACTCCTTTAAATGGCTCCTGTGATCTACATTTAAATGTAAAATGAAACAGCTAGGAAACTACTGTCATTGTTCCCACAGTATAAAAGAATTAAACACTAGTAATAGGTGTTAAAACACATTTTCTGTAGATTAAAAGCTTCTGGTGTGGATTCAGTGTAAGATAAATGCATCTGTAATGTTATGTCTGGTATAAAATCATGCAACAATTTTGCATTGTGTCTTGATTACATTAGCATACATACATTTTTTTCATCTTTGTAATGCAGTCCCATGCTTCAGCCCTCATAGGATAAATCCAATTCCACATTGCACTTGTTGAATTTTCTCTCTGCTGCTGCTATAATCACCCTGTCCTATCCATACTCTCCACCTCTCCTCATGAACAGATAGACAGATAGATAAATATATAAATAAATAAAAATAATTGTGTCCAGAACTTGCACTTGCCTAAACCTCAGGGCAAGGATCAGCTCTGCCAAATCCACAACTAAACCACTCCTTAAAGATCTCTGATCTGTGGCGAAATGGAAAATCCCTGATGAGAAGGCATGCCAGTGGGAAAGTGAGCCAATATCTCTGAATGATTTCAGTGTAATTCAAAAGGGCTTAGCAGATGGCAGTGTATCTTCCAGTATGACAGTGGATGCTGGATTAACACTAACTTTCATTTGTCTTCCTTGGTTCTTTCCTCTGCATGTTATTTACAGTAAGAATGGAGACATAACAGTATAAAAAAAAAATAGGTCAGTTAATTAGTGTCCAATACGACTGTCATAATGTCTTCACAGCTGTCAGATACAGTACTTTGCTTAAGGGCATTCGAGGAGTTTGTTGTATCTGGATATTTAATGCTTTAATCAGTGAAGGTTGATGGCAGTTGCTGCCACGTGAACGTTTTTTCAGACACCAGAGGAGCAGATGGGAAATGTTGCCTCGTTTAGATAATTTCTTCATTTCATGGCCATCCATCCCAAACTACAGACTGATAAAAATCTATTTCCTAGGTGCTACAGATCCAATTTGTGACTGTGTTTTTAGGGGGGTGGATAAAAACAAATGCACTGCCTGAAGTTCATAATTATCTCTGAAATACAAGGAGGGCATAAAATATTCATAAAAGAAAACATGTCTGGTGTGAATGTGTAATGTTGTTTCTCCGGTACAGTGGTTTTCTGTACAGATGTCATGTAGCATTCACATCAGGACAGATAGAGGTGCTCTGTTAAAGGGTCCTGTTTCACACGTGACAAACTTCAAAAAGGCTATCTGTTAGTTTTGTTATTATGAAATAGCCAGCTCAGACAGTGTATTATAACCTTTTGAACTGTAAACACAGCTGTAGCTGGAACTGAAGGTAGGACCAATAAGAAAACTGCTGTTGATGCTAACATTGATTGGTCTTAAAAAACAATTCAGATTACACTTGTGGAGGTGTAGGAGGCCTGATGATGGGACATAGGAGAAACTACAGAGGACAAGACCTTCATTTAGTTGCTACCCTGAGGTCTCTTTCTCTTTGGGTTACTTGTTACTTGTTTCCCTAAAACCAACTTTGGTGATTCCTGATAACTGGTATCATGAAATTAGGTTTTACTGACATCCTTACTTCCACATCGCACGTTGTTGCTATAATTTATTGTCTTTATTTGAATAAATATTGTTATTTCGTTGGTCAATCCGCGTCTCTCCCTCTTTTGCCGGACTTTTGAGCCGGTCATGACACCTGTCTCTGTTAAGACAAGAGTGTTCTGGTTATGAGTGGTTGTAAATGGCTATGCTGATCAGAACCATAAATGAAGTGTCGAGATGAGACACAAGGGTTTGCAATGATTAAATGTCAACATTTGGTATTACGTTGCTGCTTCCAATTATCATGGCAACCAGATGTTTTCTCTCTGTCTCACTCCCTCCCCACTTCGTACCACTGAAAGTTGAAGTGAGGATTTCACCCTTGTGTCTGTGTCTGTCTCTCTACAGCTCTCTACTGTCAAACGCAATTACACAAGGGGCCAGAATTTAAAACACAAAGTATGTCACGGGCCAAACATGAAAACTGTACTGTGATTTCAGAAAAGGGTGTGACAGAACAAAACACAAATTTAGCCTAGTTTTCTCTCCTATGCCAGATACTTGGCATATTTTCTTGGCTGCAAGTTCATTTAGGTTTGGAGTTAAGTCCTGAGCTGTGGAAACTCTCAGGGTTGAATGGAGGTGTGCATCAGTGAGACGACTTCTGCGTTGTCAACAGAGCAGCAGTTAGGGCTTTGGGATTTGTAGTGAGTAGTGTGAGCGCTATACCTGTGAGCCATTATTAATACAAATATGAAATTTTCTCGCAAAAAATTTAAAAATTTTTAATATTGTATCGTGGGCCAGATCTGGCCCCCAGGCCTTGAGTTTGACATGTGTGCTCTAAAGTGTCTGGCCACTACGGCAGTTGAAGTTACATTGAGATTAGTCTCTGTTCAGGTATAGAATATTCTATTCACCAGTGAGACCTGGAGACGCAGAAAAATCAGTGGCTGATGATGATTATCAACAGAAAAAGGAGGGATGACAAATTGTTTGTAATTGTCAATAAACCTTTGAAATCTTAAACTAGTCTTTCTAGATTGACATCAAACAAACAAACAAACAGTTAGCACCAATGGGCAATACAACACATCACAAAGGGAAAGCTGGATGTTTGGTGTCTTGTTCCTCACTCAGTCGATGCAGCACAATTCATCCAATCAATAGAGTAATAAAAGCATTCCAAGCTTTTATTACTGGAATAACCCAGCAAGCATTGTGAAGGGGTTGTCACCGCCTCCATTCCCCTGCAAATCAGTCGTCCATTCTGCTGATTACACATATGTATTCAGAGCGCCACATTTTAACCCCAAAATACTCCCACCTCCTCCTCCCTCCCACTCCTCTCCCCCACCTGCTAATCGATGAGGTATGGCTCTGCAGTTGTTTAACCTGGCTGGCTCTCCCTCTTGAGTGTGGAGCAGGTGACACATCACATTAATAAATAAATAAGCAGGGGGGGGAGTGAAGCACTCATCACAGAGCCAATGATGGGCCAATTATCTCACGGCAAACAATGCTGTGCAATCACCTGCCGCAATCGAAGGAATCAATAGATAGGTTCAGAGGGGAGATAGAAAAAGGGAGGAGCGCAGGGGTAGAGGGGATGTTGGGGCCAGATGGGAGAAGACAGAGGTGAAGCTGGAAGAAAACTGAGAGGAGAAACGAAACATGGATATAAACAAAGAGGTAGAGCACTTTCAAGTGGATGCACCAAATGATCAGAACTAAAGCTTCTAGTCACAGATCACCTTAAAACCAATCACTTGTGGTTAATACTCTGTTGTCTGTTACATGCCACCAAGACAGATACCATGTTGGCTATGTGGAATTTTAAAAGAAAGTGTGCAAGACATGAAGAGAAAAAATGATCAGTATCAGCCATGAATCTGAAGCTGTGATATTCCTGAACCATTTCTTGGTGTTTATTTCAAGTCAAACACCACCTCTGGTTCTCTCTGATCAGAGCCCTGCAGAGGCTAACACCAATTATCCAGCTACTTTAGCATCAAATCCTTACAGTTACATGTGATTCATTTTACATTTTTATAGTTTGTGAAAATCAGTGTCACTCAAGGTCGACTTATGAGTCTTTCCTGGAGCTTTCACCCATCCATACACTCATGGTAGTTAGAGTTTCCATAGGAGCTAGAATTGGAAGCTATCATCAAAGCTCTGAGAGAGACTGATATTTGGACCTTGGGTTGGTGCCGCTTTGTCAAATTACCTTTTCCAGGGTTAAGAAGTGGTTGACTTCAGTAAGTGACTGCTGGTGTTTTGGGTTTCTTTCCAACAGCATCTGAAAAAGTGAAACATAATAAGATAAATTAATATCTACCACAGAACTTCAGAATCAGAATCAGAATTCATGTTATAAGTAAAGTTAAAGAGGACATGTTGTGCTTTTCCTATTTTCCTGTACAGATGAGATGGCTAGTGTACACTTTTTTCAGACTTAGGTTACTGGAAACATGAAGCTGTAGGTGATGTCTTATGAGCAAACATATCACTCATGTTTCTGTGTCAGACACCACTGTTCAATAGCACGTATCAATTATTGAAACAACAGCGGTCAAATGTCAGCAGACTTGTGATCTTGACGCTTGAACTAAAAAAACACTGGCCACTGACTTAAACCACTAATGGGTTTAGAGCTGGATGTGGCCCACTTTACTTCAACAGCCTGCGGGGAAACCGTTTTTATACAGTATATGTGTGAAGTGATTATTGTAATGTTTTGACAACAGTTTGCAGCTTGTGAAACTAGAGACAATAATGTAAGTTTTCCTTCTTAAAATTGTTCTCGGTGGGACTGCTGTGCCAGCATTACAGCACATTACTCCCCGTACTCTATCTTTAGTTATACTTGGAAATCCATCCACGGAAACACAGAAAGAACATACTGAAGGGGGGGGGGGTATCTTAATACCATGGATGAAGTTATATAAGAGTTTTAAAAAATATAAATTCTGTACTAAAAGTCCAATTCATGTTCTCTGAAAGATAATGTAATTTTACAAAAGTGGTATTGTATGTGGAAATGATTAAAAAATATTGTTATAATATTAGAAAAGGATATAAAGACAACACAGCAACCAGCTACGTCAGCAAAGTCTCTGTAGTTCAAAAGGAATGCAGCTAATATGATAAACAGCTTTTCTTTAGTTGTCTTTCTTTGTTGTAAATTTAATAGTAAGGGTCCTGTTGTGTTAGAGAAACATGAATAATTTGTTCAAAATCTAGAAACAGTAGTATGGTATGACACCTGAACAATAAAGTTGTTGTTCCTCTTAGTTTCAAAGACTGGATAAATCTGCTCAGCCAGTGCAGACGCAGAGGACATTACCAGTTCAGCAGGTTTTGTAAGGAGGCTGCCTGGGCTGCTTTGTGCTCAGCCAGTGGTCCACAGCAGGACTGGGATCAAATTGCTCTTCTGAAGGCCCCTCCAGGCTGATCCACATCAAGTCTTCAGCTGTGGACACTCCAAGGATGTTTCTTGTTGAATTCTTGATGCAGCTCTGGAAATAAAAGCTTCTCTCAGACTGCAGCAGCTGAAATGGAGATAGGGAAAATAATATGAATTAATTTTAGTTCTCAGATCTTTGGTGGTTGAAACTAATATACAACTTTGTAATTCTATAATGTTGAAAGCTCAGCTTGAATGTTTTGTCCCTGAAGTTCTGTCTTTCCAGGATTTTGATCCCATGCCACTCAACCTAGACTGTAAATATAATGCTCTGAAGGACAGAACAGAGCGAGTGCATATGCGAGTCTGTACATATGGACCAAGTATCCCACATGACAGTGCAGTACCTCATGCAATAAATTCACACATGGTTAGAGGACTCTGAAAAGGCCACCTGCCAGGCTGTCATCTCTGTAGGAAAGCAGGCTGGGTTTGCTCTTCTGGCCATGTGTCAGGCTTGAGAACTCTGAAAGAATCCAGTTTTGTCTGAATGCTCTTCTTTTATGAAACCAAACAGCATCCAAACTGATGCCTATGGCAGCTTCCCTATGTCACTTCAGCTGTGAGTGTGAGAGCTCTGTGACATTCCTCCTTACTCCATTCAGAAGGGAGACAACACACATGTAACAACACACATGTAAACAATCAAGACACTGACTTTGACCACATCTGCACTTCACACATACTCAAGCCTCTGTGCTGTGCATCTAATGCAATGATAGAGAAGGTGCCTGTGGTAATCCTAAAGATGATCAATTTATCCTAAATCCTCCACAGGGACTAATCCTAAACTCACCTGGAATCTCAACTCATCATCCTGCTGCTGAGCAAATCAGGTTTGGATCTTCTCACACAGGCCATCTGGCTTTGGCTTTATCTGAAGTGCCTTTAGTCTACTTAGAGTTTTTTTTCCCCAACTCTGAGGTGAATTGGGGGGCGATCAAACTGTTCCTCCATAGCACGAGATCAAGGATAGCTAGCTCTCAACAGCAAAGAGGTGACAAAGGTGTTCTGTTGCCAGATCTTAGCTCTCATTTTGACTTGGTGCTGAAGTGGTAGTTTTTCTAAATTGGATGCAGTAGAACGTAGCCCGCTGACACATTTGTCTTCTGTAGGGTCAGTATCACAAGATCCAATCTGCACAAGAAGCAGACATTTCCTATCTAATAATATTCCACCACAACACTCTGTCTCACTTACTCACACACTGTGTTGCTGAACTTTTATTACCAATTTGATGAGAGAGTCATTATAACTATTAATTGTGATTCTGCAGGTGGCCAATCACACCCCCACAGGTGCTCATGTTGACAAAGTCCCCATCTGCCCCAAAAGACACATTTTTTTCATCCACCCCTTCATCACCTCATGGTGAAACTGCATCAAATGCAGGAGAAATTAAAGACCCCTCAAAGGAAATGAAATAATCCATAAAGATCAAAAATAAATTCCAGTTAATTCTCAAAATTACAAATACGGTTTACAACTTGTTCATGTTCACACTAAAATAAATAGTTATAAAAAGGGAAAGAACTTTCTTACCAGGGGTATGTGAGTGTTGAGGTTTACTAGCTTTCCCTTGTCCATGAGCCGCACAAACACAACTTAACACTCTGTCTTTGAAATATCACCGCGGTATCGCTGGCTTTCTCTCACCATCTCTGCAATTTTAATTCAAGTCATTTCTGCACACCTTTTGCCAACTGATGGACCTTTTCTGACACAATAAGTGGTCCAAATTTTAAATAGGACGCCTCCACTTCGACAATATAATATGCAACAATAAATTGCTTGGGTCGGGTGATTATCAACCTGGCTGATTGTAGCCGCCACATTCTGAATTTTCCAGGTATTGGTACCAATGTCTGTTTAATCAATAACTTAATAAATAAATTAAAAAATGTGCTGCTTTGGCTCTATGGCAGCCACCTCTAAGTGTATAGTGTGCACTCTGTGGTCCAGAACAATGTCCATCCCACAGCACCATCTAATTAGTGAGTAGCTCTGGATAGAAAGTGGAGTGTGTGTTAAATAAGTGGTAACATACACACCACACATGGCTTCTGTCATGCTAACATTTTGTGTTGGCTTCCTTCCTTCCCACAACTGTGTGGTGATGCTACACACAGACACACATATTGTGTCAAGATGCGGACTAGTTAGTTTCACTTGAGTGAAACTACCAGACAATTCCATTCATCCAATGTCAGGCTGACAAAACAATGCAATTTGAAATGCACTCTTCCAGTGCAGTTTGTATAAAGAGTTAAAAAGAGATAACCCACATATTTTTACCGTGATTGCAAGACTATCCTTGTGGAGGCCAGTAGCTTTCACATATTATATCAAATGACCCTGTGATTAATTTCTCAACTGACGCAAATGGAAAGGAAAAGACTGGATCAATTGAAGCTCATCTCTTGGAGGGGAAGAGAAACAGAACAGGGGGAGATGATGAGGGAAAAATAAAAAAAATACATTGCAAAAGGGCCACATTTATATAATCACGGTCTTGTTCAAGGACTTTGACACATTCATGGAGGAGCTGGGGATCAAACCAGGAACCGATTATTAGACGAACATCCCACCCCCCGAGCCCTCTGCAGAAAGAAAAAAAATTCTCACTCTAAGCTGAACTCAAAAGTTGGCAGCTCTACAGTGCACCATTTAGCAGCTTAAGACCCAAACTTTCCTCAGGAGTTGGTTAAAAAACCAAAAGAAGACTTCAATAGAGTACTTACAGAATATTCAGTGAGCAAAGAATGAATGCTAACATTACTCTAAATCTGCTTAAAAAGAGAACTATGTGTTAACAAGTTCACTATATGAAAATAAGGTATGCATATAACATATTTTTACATTTAACCCATTCAAATCTTGGACTTTTGTGAAAATTACAAGCTCTTAAAGACAGAATGTTAAATAAGTAAGAGGGCCTTAAAAAATGATGAACTGCCGTCTAGACAGATGTAGAGGAAACTGCACAGCGTACTCAGAAAGATCATGTTTTAGATATGTATTTTATATAATTTGCACTGGTGATTTTTTCATAAGTATTTTGGAACAGAACATGGAAACCTCTGCATCACTTTGTGCCTCTATGGACACAGATCATTACATTTCAGATAAATTTCAAGAGATAAGAGATAAGATTGTATTAGTGTGAACCAGATCTTCAGACAGCACCTTTCCACCTGTAACAGGCCCATTACTCAGCTGATCTACACCCAGACTGCAGAGAGACTTTACTAAGAAACCTGTTTTTCTGTCTGGTTGTTTGAAACATGTACATTACTGTCACACAGCAAGTGGAACTCCAGGATAACACCTACTGTGGTTGCCATGTGACACAACTGTAAAACCTCTATATACATACCAGCATAAATGTGCACTACATAGGGTGTAGATGGAAAGAGTTTCAAAGAGACGAATCACTAGGGAGAAGGAAGGGAGGATGAAAAGACTGTGGAGAAATGAAAAAGGCAGACCGTGGTGAAGGCTGAGAGTCAGACTGATGAACAAAGTTGAAAAGAGAATATCCTCTTAACATTGTGTGTGTGTGTGCACCACAAACTATAATCTTCTCTGTAGGTGATGAGTGCCTATAGCCAGACAAGACTTTAATCCAGTTTTGATGAAGATGGAGGGACAGATTTACAGGTTTCTCTTTGTTATAAATGGCTTCAAGTTGGGAACATCTCTCTGTAACACACCATTTTATGCACTGAGGCCACCCGGGTGAATTTCTCTCAGCCTGAGAACTTGGCTGTCATGAAGTAAAAACAGTACGGTGGTTATATTGTCCCCTTTCACTGTTGCTTCCAATATATTTCCATGAACTTGTAATGTGTGTCTTGTTTCCAGCAAGCTGTTAGGGGGCATTTAATAGTCATTAGGCAAAGTGTTCAACACACCGGAGAGCATATTTCAGTACACATGGTAGTGTGTTACAGCGTGTGTTCATGCTCACAGAGACGTTTTTGGCCAACATTATTATTATTGGATTCTTTGCGACATTACACAAGATGAACATGTGGCATATTTAAGTCAATTATATGGTACTATACAAAACCAATACAATGACTTTATGACAATGGCAGAATACTGTCTGACACAGTCTCCACCCTCCACACCCCCGCACCCACCCCTAGACTAGGAGGCAGAACTTCTAATACATAATTGTTGACAGTGTGCTTTTATTATTCATTTGATATTGATAAAAGCTTAAATTAAGGCAGCAGACTTGAGTTTGCCTTCTCAAAGTCAGGCTGATGAGCCGTGAGGACTTGTCATTGTAATGAGCGAGCCTCATTATGAACCAAATCATCCTGTTCTCTTAGGAATTCAGCATGAAGAGCACTCTTTTAGGTAATTAATCCTGTACAGTGGTTTATAAAAGTGGATGCTGCTAATGGTGCGCACACACACACGCACGCATGCACACACACGCACACACACACATTACTGAACAATGTTCCATTTGTTCACCACCTCAGCCAAAGGTCAAGAATATGTGAAATTAGACCTATGCAACTCTGTAGGCACCAAGGACTTTTTGTATTTCGGTGTATAGTGAATTACTGGAACATTGTTTATTACCCCCCACCTTAACTTTCCCCTACCCGCCTCCCAAAGATATGGAAAGGAACCAACATCATGTGAACATATGTCATTATCGACTGTACATCCACATTCAATAATGAGATATCCTTGTAAGAGTCATGTGATGTTGGTTCCTTCCCATTGTCTATGGCTAAAGCCTTAGCAACTTGTCTTCAGGGGATTCTCGAAGTTGTTATATCATAGGAACAGACCTGTTTCATTGCAGGGTTACTTTTTCAACACTGAACACTTTTGAATGTGACCTTCTCTCTTCTCTGCTAATTTCTCTCCCTTAGTCACCCAAGATAGAAAGAATCAATGCAGTCAAAATGAACGTTTTTTCTGGACTTTTTTTTTTGGCTCTTGTTTCACTGTACTTTTATCCAGACAAATCTGTGGCAAATCTGTGGTCATCTACAATGACAAATAATTAAAATTTAAAGGCTCTTTAACTCAACTGCATGCTCCACAATTGGTCGGCATATATCCACAGATTGATTTATTGGTCTCGATCTCCAGTTAGTGTGGTGTAGGCTGGAGAGTCATTTGTTTTCCTATCTTCCCTAGGGGCCTTACACACCACCATCAACCCAACCAGCTTTGCAAGCAATGATTCTTTCTACCCTCAGGATTTGGTTTAATTTAGACGCCATTTTAAGTTTTGACGTGGTCAAAGATATGGTCGTGCATTTCTACTTTTGCTGTATTTTTTTAATAAGCTGTAAGCGGGACATTTGTATGGACTGTTGCATGCAGTAGTAGTTTTTCCCACAGCCTCTGAGACACAGACACTGAATCCCCAGGCTGTAATCAGTGGATGAGCAGTAGGTGTGGAGCACAAAGACACAGCAGAGAGGAGCTGTGGCCGGAGAACAACGGCTGCCGAGGTCAAGCTGACAATCCTGAGGCACAGCAGCTCCTGTCTGTTTAGTTAGGATATCCCAACCTGTGTTGGCTGGAGGGCGGGCTGTGTGGCCGGGCCCAAGGTGTCACTCCCTCAGAGGTGTATCTGCACGGTACTGGTGCTTGCTGTTTTTCCCTTGGAGGTAGAGCCAGATGGTGGAGGACGTCACAGCTGTTAACTGAGGTAATCCACCGTGGACAGACTAGATTTCTACCTCCATTTTAGGAGACATTAAAACATTTTTTAGAATGCATTTAATAATTAATTACTGTGTGACTACAGTCGAACGGGAGCGGTCCGTTTATTAAACCAAATGAGAAGCACTACAAATAACCTGTGTACTATTCTCAGATGTGTATATATATATATTTTTTTTACAATCGGGACTCACGTAAATATGACGTTATGCGTGTCTTTTGTCCGGTCAGTCGCCATGGAGACATGGTATACACACACACTGGTATACACCAGTGTGTGTGAAAACAGCAACTGTGGCTGCACAGAAGCAGTTTTTAAATTCAATTATTTATTCCTACATTTATTGTTATTTTTCAGCAGTGTTCATTCATGTTCTACAAAGGTTTTAATCTAAACCAGGCCTTACAACAATAATAATCACATAGCTTCCATGCAGGTATAGAAGTATACTACACACACACACACACAAAAGCTTTTTTTTTTTAAACTGCAAAAATCTTGATTAATATGCTGCTTTTTGGGGCTTGGGAGGTTTGGGGTTTTAGGGATTTGGGGGTTTCTGGAGTTTTGGGGTTACACAGATTGCTCCTGGATCCTCAGCTGGGTCTGTAGGGCTTAAGAGGTTAATGTGTAATGGAACAAAATCAATGAATAAATGAATTACAAATTATATTTTTGCTTAAGGGGCAGTGGGTTGGCAAAGTAGGGGAGGCCTGGCAAGGCAGCTGAAGGATCTGTTGCATAGGACTGTTTTTAATGTTTTGATTTTAATCTGACTTTCAGTCTTTTTAACAGATATGAATGTGGTCTTGTAAAGACTGTAGGACAACTGTATCAGCAAGAGTCCATCTACTAAATCACTAGAGGTTAGCTTGTGGAAATTATGGCCGCAGACACCAATACCTTGTTGAAACGCGTACCTAGGCCAGTGCAGAGTTCATGCAGATAACCACCATCCCGCTCATCCCAAAGTTTATGTTGCAGCTGGACCACTACTCTGACAAGTTGGCTATAGTGTTCTGTAAGAAAGGAGGAGCAGCAGGACACAAAAACATTATGGCTGTCATTGACCAGGTGTGTGTATAATTACTTACATACTAATAAATACCTCAGCTGCTGTGGATATTTTGCATAAAAAGTCTGTTGCTAAATGGCAAGTGCACCTGTAGTTAACTGTGATTTTATGAATGTGTGAATGACCTCTGCAAGAAGACTGGCTGGCCAACTGATATCTATGTCAGGGATCACTTCTAAATGTCCATGACTTGTTTATACAGTTTATTTCCTGTTGTATTTTGCAGAACAACTCCGTCGAAACAAGGAGAGCTTGCAGCCTCCAAGCACTAGCTTTGTATCTCAGTGAAGACCCTGAAGAGCTAATGAAGGAATATGGAGTAAGTGTAATCAGTTGTTTTAAAGTGATATTTTCATTCAACATTGAATAGAGTGCCAAATATGCTCTTATGCTTTTTTTTTTTTTGCTTTTTTTTTAAATTATCTTCACATACTAGTGGAGTCAGTTATCAAGGTGAATATTAAAATGGTGCAAGTTTCATGTGAATTATGTGCTTTCAGTGGGAGGGTTTTTATTAAATTATCTTGTCCCTTTTTGTCTGTTTTTAGAGTAAGAATCCTGAGGAAAACCAGACAGATTTGGATTAAATGGTCATCGGCATCTATGTGATTAAACATCCAGGTGCAGGTGTAGATCAGCTTCCAGAAGATGTGGACATCATAGTTGAAGGTATGCAGGTGCTTAAAGGACTCAAAGATGTCGCAACTGCCTGTGCCTTACTGTTTGGGATCATCTATGACCTGAACCTGAGCTGTCACACAGGCTTTCGACCAAAATCATCAAAACCATATCACATAAGTTTAATGTATGCTTCTTATGTAAAAAGAAAGTAACCAAATTAAGTTTAAGTAACTTAAGTCACTATTAAACAATATACTTCAATCTGTTGAGTAAATTGTATGAAAACTGGTTTATTAACATCTACTTAACAAAGCTATCTGGAACCACTTGAATCAACATTTTTAAGTAAATCCAACATATCTTTTATTTGAGTGAAGATCTTGGTTCCCTCGAAAAGCTGTACACCAGTGTGCACACAAATGTTAACTCTGCCTCTTTTAATTTGAGTCAAATATTTTTCTTCTGTCCGAGATATTAGAAATTCTGGAGTGATTATTCAGTGACTTTGACAAAGGTTCTGCCAAAGATGATTCTCTTTACAGCAACATTTGAGGTCTGTGACCCTTTGGATTTTAATTTCTTCCCAGTGAGACATATAGGCCTTAACCTCTCTTTGAACAAAACCATGTGTATTTTACTTTCACAGAAATTACAGAGGGCTCTGTCAATTTGTATTTGCTCAAGGATGTTATGTATGAAAAGATAACATTCTCTCTGAAAGGCACATCAGCATTTTCTTTGTAAATGGAGCTCTATTATAGAAGGGCCTCCTTTTATACGAATCTTGTACCCTGATTGAACACCCACCATTATCTTTTTCTGTTTATCTACTCTTTCTATCTGCTCAGAACTTTTTACGACTCTGTGGTAGCTTCTGCCTCACTATATGCAGTGGTCTGCTGGAGCTCTGGAAGCTCAAAAAGGGACAGGAAGAGACTAAACAAACTGGTCAGACGGGCTGGCTCTGTCCTGGACTGCTCCCTGGATTCCATTGAGTAGGTGGGTGAGAGGAAGATGTTGGCCAAGCTGACATCAATCATGGACTACCCCTCCCGCCCCCTGCACGAGACTGCTGAAGACCTATGTAGCTCCTTCAGCAACAGACTGCTGCACCCACGCTGCAAGGAACGCTATCACAGGTCATTTATCCCAGCTGCCATCAGACTGTACAACATCAACCTGACCCTGTAATAATCTGCACTCTGGACTATCTACTTATTCCTGACAGTATTGCACTACAATTTGTATTGTAGAAGCAGATTGCAACATTTCTTAGTAGATTGCAACATTTTCTTAGTAAGATAGACCTCCCAGAATTAGAAGCTTTGTATGTGTCGTGTCCTCACATGAACTCCAGGAAATCATAACATAATAGCTTGGCCCAGAAGAGTTCCCAAGGGAAAGCTAACGACCCGGGTCAAGCCAGGTTCCAGGTCAAATTGACCCAGAACATTATCACACACATCACACTTATACAGACACATGATACTTGGAATGAAGTAAACAGGACGCTGGAGTTGGGAAAGACATGACGCCCACACACACGCACGTGCATCATGTGCACACTCCACACACACACATACACACACCAAGGGTATAAAGGTTTTGGGAAGATCTTACTTTGGGGTTGTTTCATGAATCTGGACTACTGTATGTCGTGTTGAAGGCATGCGCTAAATAAAGATCCCGTTTGGCTGTTCGATACTTTCTCCGTGGTTCTTTGTTCTCTACTGCAGTTGGGGCATAATTATATTTTGTTGAATCGAGGAATTTCCCC
>OMNW01034436.1:71825-90773 GCA_900303245.1 Selene dorsalis | reverse complement strand
GTTTGTTTCAATAAACAGTGAGGGAGAGTATTTATGATTGTGCATTATTGAGCAAGGCTGTGTGTGTTTGTCCGTGTTTGTGTGTTCGAGGTAGAGAGGTGAGACATGGAAACAGACTCAGCACAAAGCCCCACTGCCAGGGGAGCTCTCTGTCTTTGTCTCTTTCTTTCTCTGTCTCTCTTTCACACACACACATGCACACACACAAACACACACACAATAGCCTGATCGCCTCTCCTCTTCTTGCTGCTCATCGATCACATGCGTCCTCCCTCACTCTCCACTCTTCACATTGTAGTCTGTCCTCTGTTTCTCCCTCTCCCTCTCTTTCTCCCTTGCTTTCTGCATCCAGCCTCAGTTGTGAGCTTTCATGAAGCTGCTGCCACTCATGCCTCTCTGTTTTCTGTTGTCTGGCAAAACGAGTGGCGAGCTTTGTATCCAACACACACACACACAAACTGCAGATATGATAAAGAAGAAGAGAAAAACAGTGGGTGTATTGAGAGATGAACAGAAGCTAAATAGGTCCAGCTTTCACTAGTGATTCATATATGATTGCAGTCAAAAAATAGGTACTTTGTAAGAATCTTGTTTTTCCTGTTGAAATATTTTATCTATATATGAAAGAAAATTTGGTACAGAATGTCAGATTATAAACTTTATACATCCAATGATATGAACTGTTTGTGGCAGCCTCTAGTCAACTCCTGAGACAATGAAAAATACTTAATGCCTTTGAGACAGCAATAACACTTTAATAATTTGTTAGACACGAGCCCTGTTTTGTTTTGCGTAAGTGTCTGACTCCCTGAGGTACACTAGCAATCAAATATGAACATGGAGACACAACTCTGCCTCAATATTGATGCTTTTTGCTACAGGCCTTCTTGATATAATGGCATCTATCAAATGGATTTACTGCAGAATTTAAAGGTATAATCGTTGAAAAATGTAAAACGTCTGTAAATATTGCGGAAAATCGAGATGGCTCAGCATTTTCAGTGAAATGCAGAAAAGCTAGGACAAAGAAATCACTGTTACCATCATTGTCTACTCAGCCCATGGGGTTGATGTTGAGAACACTTTCTGCTCTGTTCACTTTCAGAGCAGGTATTTCCCCAAAGTGTTGGACTGCACTACGAGTGCAACTGTGTAAATACCTTTTACTTACTTTTCTTGACATATGTCTGCAATAGTAATACACGACATGTTGGGTTTGGGAGATGAAAGGCTTGTTTCAAGGCTTCCTCTTTAGTTGACTTGTTTTGACAGTAGCTGCATTTAGTTAATGAGTCCTGAATTTCAGAGATCCATGAGATTGAAGTGAGTGGTTGGTTTGAGAGTGTTTCATAAACCCAGAGAGGAGTATTGAAAAACAGCTCAATTGTTTCTTTTGTGCATTGTGCATGGCACTGAATACATCTTAAATATTGACTAGCTGAAAACTGAGAGGAAAAATGCGTTGTTTGCGTATAACAATTATTTTCCAGCAATTATATGGAAAATGTGAAATGTCTACAAGTAGCTCTGATATCACTCTGTCACTGAGCTAAGCGGCTGAGTCTTCTGTGTCTGGACTCTGTGTCATTTCTTTTCCCCCCTCACATGCTGTACATACGTATGTGTTATCTGAGTGTTTACCTCAAGTTTGCTCCTTTTTCAAGGGCCTGCTATTATTAGAGCTCCAGGGTGAAGCCTGAGAGAGCAGATACACAACTACACTGAGATAGTTTTTGTTTTTTTAACGACCAATGTATCATCCAGTCAAAACTTCAAACAAAACCCAAAGGTGTGTTTGCTTTCCTCCTTAGGCTTTTTTAAAATAAGGTGATTAATCAGAGTCTTCTGCTCTTACCTTTTAAAGCTTATGTTTGTCCAGTGTTTATGTGACTTTTAAATTATTCTGATGGTTTAAGTCAATTTTGATAGTGAATTTAGTGAGTGGGAGCCACTGAACAAAAGATGCCTTTGAGCTACATTATTGGAAATGTATCCAGGACTTTTTAGATCTTAAACAAAAAAAAGTAGTCAGGATATCTTGACCTCTGTTTTTCCACTTTTGAAATTGCTCTTTTAAAATCTGTCTTTTGTGAATCCTCCAACTTGAGGATATAGTACTAAATTGCTGAAGTATCCCACAGTTTTGTGTCAGTGATTTTATCCAAAAGTGTAACAAAAGTAAGGGAATCTTTTTACTCAGAAATGGAGTTATGAAATCAGGATAATTCACTCTGAGGTGTACATTGAAGTTAAAGTGTCATCTTTACATAATGAGCATTCAAGGTTGAGATGACAGAAATGGTGAGGAAACTTAACTTAGCACACAGCTTTAAAGGAATCAGCTCTGATCTGTTGTTGCGCTGAAGAAGAAACCTTTTTAAAAGAAATGTTTGAAGTAAATCATGACAAGAAGATTGGTGTACATACATATGTCAGTAATTAACGACATACATACTCTTGTTAAGAGGTTATACCTTTCAGTGATTCTTAGGAGCAGACAACACCTCAAGGTTTAATCAGCACTGTTAAATCCTTGAGTGTTTTCTAAGTGTCAGTAACACCATGAAGGAAGAGTTGTTACAGTCAATATCAGAGATCAATATTTGATCCTTATTTTTAAAAAGTTTTTACTAAGTGTAATACATCAAACCTAAATCACAGGTAGCTATTTAATAGCTTCACAGGAAGCTATTTTCTGTGCAGAAATTCAGAGACATGTGCTTGAAATGTCATTGAATGATGGTGAATGAATAGCTGTATTATAATGACAGTAAATGAATACCTCAGTGTGTTGTCATTGTGTTCTGAGATGTCTGCATAGGGGAGCAAAAAGAGAAGGTCAGATACATTTGGAAAAAGACACAAAAACTGCACAAGAACAATGTAAAGCATGCACAATAAAAGGAGCTAGCTCATTTGAAAAAGGTAAAGCAGCCTTGTGTAGTAGTAGAAATTTATTCCAAATATTTGAAAAGCTTTGACCATGGCCCTCAACTAACTCCACCATCATTTTATGATCAAAAATATAAATGAAGGTATTATTCTCTTGCAATTCTCCTTGAAATTAAGTTTCAAAAAAAGTTTTTTTTTGTTGACAGTTTCATGATTTAAAGCAGTTAGATTATTTGTATGTGCAGTAGCAGTTCAGCAGTTGGTTTCTAGTCTTGTGTAGATGAACGGTTTCTATGCCAATTTTTCAAAACTAAGAAATCAGACATATCATTTTGTTTGCCAGGGTGGAAGGGAGGGATTGGAGATATCAGTGTGCTGCTGTTTGTGTGTTCTTCCACTGGTGATTGCAAACTGATGACTGTGAAATAAAATGAAATGGGGGGGAAAAAAGAAAGAAATCAGACATCAGATGACAGTATCAGACAGTTCAGCTAATTCCCTATGTTTAGGTGACAAAGCTGTCTATTGGGATAAAAGTTAATAGAGTTCTGGTCATTGGGAACAAAGTAGAAATTATATGATGTGTTTTAGTTCAGAAAAAGTTTCTTTTTGTGGGGAACTTGAGAATCAATATTTTTTGGTTCATTTTGGTGGATTTGTGACCCTGAACTGCCGTCCTGTACCTAAAGCAAAAACTATAGAGTATGACAGAAAAAGTGTTACTATCAGCCTGTCAATGTCTCAATTATTTACTTATTGTAGCATTAGCAATTTCTGACTGCATGGGTGCAAAAAAGAAACACTGTGATCATTTTTTTTATTGCTAAAGTGTTCAAAATTTCACTGCTTACTTGCCCATTCAGTGAATGTATTTATGCATGAAAATCTAAAACTCTGTCTGTAGATGAAGCATTTGCCCCAGCAAGAGCGAAACCACTCTATCTCTGGTCAAGTGGTGTATGAGTGTGTGTGCATGTGTATGTTAGGCATTTTGTACTTGAAATGGCTGCTGATGATTTTATCTACATGGCTGCTTAGAGCTCAACTATATCTATGTGCCATCAAAGAGAGACAAAGCAATGGGCAGCATGCAGCTAAAAGCGACATGCAGTTCCAGTTGATTAGAATCTTAATTTTCAGTGAGTTCGATACAAGTGTCCCTTTTACATTAAAATAGTATCATATATAATATAAATTAATGTCAGAAATATGCAATAATAGGATTTTATTATCGCCAGTTGCTGAATAGAGTTTTTGTTGGTATGCCATTGTTTGTCTCAGAGTGGGAGTTAAGTGTGATATATTCCAGCTTGGCACACCACACTGTTAGAGGGACTGCCTTGTGGGTTTACTTAATCGTTCAGCATGATCACACGTACATGTGCAACCACAGCACACACACTCAAACACGCAGATCCTAATGACCTGCACCCTACAGCTTTATTTGCTGGGTCATGAGGTTATCTTAACGAGGGTGTTTAATTTACCACAGTCAATATTAGCCTACAACCATCCATGTGTGTGTGTGCTGTTGCCAGATAGTGAACACGTGAGCCTATAAAATGTTTGTAGGCGTGTGTGTATGTGTGTGTATCCAGCCACTGGTAGAAAGTAGCCACTCAGGGGGGTGTGGGGTCATGTCCACATAGGGAGAAACTTTGGCTGTAAAAACCCATTTGCCACTCCTCCTTCATAGACACTGACTCTAATGATTGCATGTTTTCATCATTTAGCTACTTAATTGTAAACATGCAGCTAATTATTGTAGGGAACTCAGGCTTCTGATATGTTCAGGCTTCTGACATGTATATCAGGATGGACAAAGCCTCTGTGAACCCATAGGTTTCGGAACGGTGGATTTGGAGCTCAGATTGCGCTGCTCCATTAATACTGTCTTAACAGTGCCTGACTCTGCCCATCTCCAAAATTGGAGGTGGGGCATGTGGAGCTGAGACCTAAATGTCAAGACTTGTTGAATGTTGGTTTGTTGTGAGAATATGTTCTCCAGCCTTTCCCTCAAAGTGGCCTCACCCTGAATTAAGCAGAAATTGAAACAAGTGAGCTATGTGGAACTCCACCCCCATACAGTTGTCCTGAAGGAGAAAATGATTATTTCAGTCAGACAGCTCACGATTAAAATGTTTATTGCAGCTTCATAATGCATTTGAGTTTGGCGTCAAGGCTCCGCCTTCATCACTCAATAATGCAAACCATGGATAAATATATGATGTGGAAGAACGTGTACTTAATCATATTTAGTATCACTAGAAGCACCTACATCTTTTGTTAAAAATGATTCGTGCTGTCAGACATGAGTTTACATAATCACAAAAAATGAGAAAAAAATCCAAAATGCATTCTAGGACAATAATAGATGTAAAATTGCAGTGTAATTCTTCACATTATTGGGACCTGTTAGCTTTACAATGTTTTGTAAACATCTGTGTGGTGTACATGAAAAATGCAGCACTTTGAGTGAAATCTTTATTTCTCACAAGTCACTGGTGTTTTCTGAAGTTGTCTGTCTAATGGTGATCTCACCTGTCTGTGCTCCCAGTGCTCTCAGTGCAAGCATGAGTAGTTGGCTATGTGGCTGAGTGCAGGCAGCAGGGATTGGCATTTGTTAGCATCCAGGGCCCTGACTTATCTTGGGCTAATGCAGGGAGGCAGGGGTAGAAAATCAGATTTTCAATGGTGACCCAGATCTGATGCTTTTTCCACATTCAGCTGGCAAATGATCAGAATCTGTGCTCCATATTTCAACAGAGACAATACTCAAAGCTGCAGCAGCCAATGAAAGACGACTCAGTCCGCATTATGCCAAGATCCTGGAGAAAGATTTCTGCTTTTTAGGTTCACACAAAATCCTTGACTAATGGGGACATCTTACATCTGTGGCCATTAGGCAATTTAGCAGTGGGAAAAAGATGAAGTTCTAATAGAATCAGTGTTAGAGAGACAAATGGAGCACAAGGTCAGAGTGTCCTGAAAATCCAACCATTACATTTGAATGTGAGTAACACCAAGAAAAGAGCTAAATTAAGAACAACATCCAGGAGTCTAAAAAAGCAAGAGAGATGGCAGAAGTCATGGCAGTAGATTTAGATGGAGTGACGATGACAAACAGTTTGCAGGTTGATATGGTTGTAAACAGCAGGTGGAAGGATGTGGAGACAGGGTTATAGAGCAGAGCTCATTCCCTCTGATTATTGTCATTACTCAGCTCGGTTGTTTAGCTTTAGGGGCTCTGTTGAGTGACCACACTTTTACTGCTGCTGCACAAGAAAACAATGGGTTCATGTGGACTAGTCTTTTCATCGCTGCACCTTAGAAAAAACTAAGGCTAATTTTGACCTAATGTTTGTCTAAATGTTAAAGGAAAATTCAGTTCTTGACAACCAGCCATCTTGATAGACCTGCTGGGTGTGTTTTTGTTTTATCTGCAAATTAGTGGTCTGCTCAGTTGACTCATGTTGTGCTAAAAGTTTTCAGAGAGAGATGCATTAAATATACTGATACTGCCTGGTAAAGATGCTACTTTAATCCTTGCCATTTAATCTGCTCTAGACAAACTGTCCTGAAGTGTTTCACAGGTTGGCCTGGAGCTTTTTGTCTGGATGATTTGAATTTCACATTTAAAGTGTTGTGCAACTGTGCTGTCTAAACCTGAACCATCTGTGGCCCTGACTTAGTCAAAAGCGATGTCCTCCTTCAGGATGCTGCTGCACAGTTTGTGTCTGGTGTTATACAACATCCTGCGTGGGGCGGCTAATAATGCTGTAACTGGCTTTACAGATTACTCTTAAGGTACAATGTACTATGTAGCCCCCAGCTACATTTCTAACCTTCGAACTCCCTTCAAGCTTCTGAGAGGGCTCCTGTGTGATCCACAGTCTGGACTGAAGCCCAAACAAGACCTTGTATGTTGAACAACCTGTACTAGCAACTGAGGCAGGAAACAGCAGTCCATTTTATACAAGCACTCTTTAAAGCACATCTTTATGACAAAGATTTATTATTCAGCCTTCTTGATAGTTGTTCTTTTTACCTCACTAGTGTGCTGCATCTTTGTCAGCTAATACAGATATCCTCAAAACTCCACATCCTTTAACATCAGTTGTGAAACTGTCAGCTCCCAGTGAAAAACATAATCCTTGTATTCTACTGAGATGTGGGCTTCATTTAGAATTTCAATCGATTCCAGTAAGAGCTGTAGACCTCCAATCTAGCCTCATCTGAAAGCTCTCAGTCAGAGTGCAGCTCTGTGAGTGTGTGTGGTTTTATTTCATTTCATTCACATGAGGAATTTGGATATGATGCCCTGTCTGGCTAAAATTACACAAATCAGTATTAATGAGAAGGTGAGATGTCTCAAAGTGTTCCATGGTGTGAGGTTTAACAGGTATTTTACCATAACTAAAGCTCCACAATGGTAGATAATTAGTGGGTTTGACACTTAAACTATAGGAGAACTGGTGTGTGTTTGTTTGTGTGTGTGCGTGCACGCATGATCTGACTCAGTTCTGTTGATGCCATGTTATTTATTTTTAGCATCTGTGTCGGTGCCTGCACTGTAGGCGTTAGCATGTTATTGCTAATAGAAGCCTGTGTCAAGGAAAATGAGACTCTTACTTCCCTCTCTAGTTTTAGCAGCAACTTCTTCCCCTTCAAACCACCATCATTATCTTTACAAAGAAACCCTTTAACCTGCTGATTTAATGAGCTTCACTATTATCTTGCAAAATATTTCACATTGCACCACTGTGAGGTGAATGTGATCAAAACCTGGATATTAACCACATCAGACTATAGTATTTTTTATTCCCTTCAAATATTCTCCCTTATGTACTGTATACCATGGGCATGCAGCACTTACAGAAAACTGGGAGAGCTCAAGAGCTCAAACCCAGTAGGAATGAACATACTGTAGTTGTGAGATTTGTCAGTATGAATCAAGCACACAGAATCTCAGTGGATAACAATATTATGCAGAACCAGAAATCATAAATTAGATTCCTGGAAAGTGGTGGAAGCATTAGAATCAACAAAGTAGCAATTTGATGATGAATCTAAAAGTAAATTACTCAGGAGGATGAATAAATATGTTTAATCTATTGCTGCAACTACCACACACGCTTCATGTGTGGTAGTTGCAAAATGTTGTGGATAACTGACGAAATACACCACTAAGAGCCATCTGCATTTTATGAATCATTGTGAAGTGAAGACTCATTTGTCAGGGAAATTCAATAAAATACTGATAATTCAGTGATGTTAAAAAGAATACAAAAGAACAGTGTTATGTTCAGTCATAAGGCAGAATGTGACCGAGGAACACAAACACAGTTCTGTCAGTGTTCCTTACTGACAAAGGAGGTTGATGCACAGAAGCTTATGTCTGTAATGGACAATTTCTATGATCACATGACCTTCAGAGCTGGTGATAAGAACCACCCTGTGTTCAAGGATCAAAAGATTGTGAAACTATCAGGGACTGGATCCTAAATCCAAGTTCAATCCAGTGACTGATGTTGCAAAGCTTTTCTTGACCTTAATTCCCAACATTAATTAAATAAACAGTCTAATCTAAATAAAGTTCTAAATCAATTGAGGAACCTACAATAACCAAATACATCTAACTGAACTGGCTGGTTGCACCACTTTTCACCGACCATCAGCCCAACCTCTGATGCAGAGTCTTTGACTGATTCATACTGTAATTAATCTAAAAATAAGACAACATGAAAAAGGCACTGATGCCAAGAAGAAAAATTATATCCACCAACCACAGACACCATATTGCATTTTTTTTTAACACTTTAGATGCAGTATAGTTCTTTGTTTATGGTGGTCTTCTGACCCAAGTCAGCTCTAACACTTAAAGTAGGTCATTCTGTGCCCACTTAAAATACCCCTCTGTATTTCAGCAAAGCAGATGTAATCCAGTCATAATACAATCATTTGTAAAGGGTAGATAAATTGTGGGCAGATAAAGTGTACTTTACAGTTCTGTAAAGGAAACATGTCCTTTTCAGACAACAATGTGTCAGCCACTCTGCCCTGGATGAAATTTCTACTTAAAACTCTGATTGGCTTAGTAATAATGGCTGTTTTTAGCCTTTTCACAAGAGATGTAAGGCTGGAGCCAAAAATTGCCTTTTAAAAGCAATAATGAGAAACCATTATGGATAAATATAACTTTTCTGAAAATGCATGACCTTTTCCCCATGTGTCTGTCTTCATGGAGAGCTCTCTCATTGAAGTGTTTTTTTTTTTTTTTTTTTTTACAGCACAACATAATGTGAGAAAGAAGTGGAGGGGTCTGAATGTTTCCTGAATACAGTGTATATCCTCCATCAGTGAGCATGATGATGACTTCTTGGAGGTGTTTTGTGATGAAGTGTTGTAATTTGAGTTACAGCCTCACCTGCTTCCACTTCAGTTGCTGATTTCCCCGGTTGACTTCTGACAGCTCTCATGGAACAGTGGTGAACTTCTATCCAGCTGTGGATGAATGGTACAGTGATAGCTGAGGAGGTTCTTCTTTTTTTTCTCCAGTCTAAGTAAAAGTGGCAGCACATAGAACACAACCTGTGTTGTGGCTGCTTTACATTTTGGTGTCTTGGAGCTGGTTGTTGAATATCAGAACAAAAAGATGGGAGCAGAAAAGAAGGCCTTCTGCTGTGATTGTGGAGGGCTGACACCAAAAGTAGGCTTCTACTGTAGATGCTTTCATTGTTGAAAAATATTCTGATGCGAAGTATAATTTCAGATGAATACTTGGACAAGTCATGGTGTCTGAAGGAGGACAGATATGCAAAAGAATAAGACATCTATACCACCAGAGATGATTTGGAGGCAGCTGTAGGGGATCCAGCACAAAGATGTTATTTTAACAGAGCCACAGTGTTTCACTCCCTGTAAATGTAAAATGCTTCAGACATTTTCTCTCAAAATCTAACAGTGAACTTTTTCAGTTGTCATCAGCGATCAACAAAAAAGTGCATTACTGCTGTCGTTTCATCATTTAGAGAGGCGCAGAACAATCTGCTGCAGCTCCTCTGCTGAGCCACAGCAGGTGAGACCTCTCTTCTGTCAGCTTCCCTCTGTCATCATGTTTCTGTGTAAACAAACTCACAATTTAGTGGTTCTCATTGTTGTATTTCAGCACAACCTGTGACTGTTACCACTCCATGTCCAAATACTGAGTGAAATATCTGAAAAGATTTATGAAAAAAAAAAACAAGATTTGATTGCAGCTGAGCTGATATGCCACCTCTTTACAGGGGGAAACAGTTGTTACAGTGCTAAGGAGGTAACTTCTGTAATGTGTGCTGTGCTGTGCTGTGCTGTGCTAATGAGTGTTAACAATTACATGCAGGTGCACTTGTTTGGAATGGATGATAACTTGGTGCTATTGTTAATTAACTTTTTTAGTGGAATCTCAGCAGTTATTTTATGAGACATTTATATGTACATACAGGGTTAGGGTTAGTCCCCATCAGGATCCATCAGTGGCAGAGGAAATACTTTTATTGTTGTTATTGGTGAAAAATGGCAGACATGACGTTACATTGGACAGGTCTATGTGGTGTGTGAGGAGAGCCAGGCAAGAATAATAATTGAAAATAGATAAAAAATGATAGTTCTTACCTTGCCTGGCCATACTTTGAAGGCCTATTATATACTGTTACTATTTAGGTCAAGACACTCACTGTTTGACCCTTTTCTTGCATTGGTTCTGGTGTTTGTGGTTGTGGCAGTGTGCTCATTTATTTTTTTTCCAGCTCATATTTGTCCCAGAGCATCACATGCATGTTGAGCAGCTCTATGCTGGCATGGGGGGAGGCTTAGTAAGCATAGGAAAATAATATGTGACAGTGGAGCAGAAGTGAGTGTAAGTCCATAGACTAAGTGACTCACTCATTACCTGGACTGGTATAGGACATTTGAGTAGCAGATGGCTGCCTGAGCTCTTACGAGGCACCATTCATTCACAGCAAAGTTTTTGACTGGTCATGAAGAGAGTGGAGTGTTTTCAGATGTCCTTCCTGATCTGATCTTGTCGAGCTGTGACTGTGGGAGCTGATATTTGCCACAGTCTGCTCGTAGAAGTGTGACTTCTCCCTTTCTGAGCTTGGATTACCAGGTGTGACTCGAAACTAATGTGCATCATTAGTTTTAATACATGAAAAGACGCACGTCTGTGCACAGACAACTTTAGAAATCACATACGCAAGTGACTGTTGGCCCTGGACATGTTCCTGCTGTCTTCTGGCACTTGCTGAACAGACGGTGCAGAGATGTGTTTGTGCGTAAGAGAGAAGATGAGAGTGATAAAGACTCTCCTTGGACTGTTTGTTCTTTTGATACTCTCTTACTGCCCTGAACACGCCTGTTGCCATAGAGCAGAGTTCTGACACCGAGGTGGAGGATGAAGGTGTACGTAAAGGCACGATGACTGGCACCGTGTATGGGTGTCTGACGCACGTGAATAAAAAATAACGAGTGATTTGGCTGCTCTTCTTTCCTTTTTCTTCCTGATTCCTTAATTCCTGTCCCTGTGTCGCAGTCTGAGCCGCTCGGCTCTCTTCTCTCCTTGCTCACTCTGCCTCTGTCGCATTGAGTCCTCCTGTCTGCCTGCCTGTGTGTCGCTGTTTCTCCTCTTCAGCTTCCCTCTTATATTTGCTGCAGTGCTTTAATTCGAGCTGGAGCGCTTTAAGCCCACAGTGGCAAAGAGAGGTCACACTTTCAGACATGCACATGCACACACTCGCACTTTAACACACGCCTTAAAGCCGTGGTGTGTTAAAACAGTGAACTGTATGTCTGTGGATTTGTGTGTGCATGTGCCCTCTCTGACACCCGGGGCTAAACCAGCTCTGTGGAGCAGTTTTAGTACTTAATGAGATGTCTCATCACATACACACATGCAGTATTAACACTCTTTATTTCTCTCTTCCTGCCCAGTCTTTCTCTGAAACACACACACACACTTGTACAAACACAGGGTGTCAAAAGGGCTTGACAGAGTTTGACTGTGGAGGGTGATAGGAAGTGATCCATGCCGTGGCTAGCTACTGGCCATTATTTGATGGATTCATTAGAAACTGAATTTGTCAGTGTGATCAGCACGCAGCATTGATCTGTCTGGTTAATTGATGCATGAAACTGTGTGTTAACTCATCACTTGTTCAGTTGCCCATGGCTTAGTGATGCTGCTGTGCAGCTAATAGTGTTTAATGATGGAGTTGCGTGTAGAGGAGAGTACAAGCAGAAAGTTTCCTGTTTCTCACCTTGTCATTTATCCACATTCATACGTGGGGCCCGCTGCATCCCAAACGTTTGGTGGTTTGCACCTTGCCAGTTATGAGATCATCACATCAAGAAATTGAGCAGAGCAATATGTCTGCGTTCCACGAGGCGCTGCCATCAGGGACGTTTCTGTGTGGACATGCAGGGTGGGAGGTTTTACTGCCCTGCAAGCCCCTGGCTGCTGCTTCTCAGACAGGTGGAAAATTGTCCCCACAAGCAGCCTTTGAACAGGGAGTAATGGAAGAGGAACAGAGATGGCTGTGGATCACACCTGCCAGGCAACTGTTCAAAATCCCTCATTTGAACGTGGTGTATTTGAGGCTGTGCTGCAGTCTCAATGGGTGTTTTTGACATTGGGTTTCATTTCGTTCCTGTTTTACACTGTGATTATCAGTTTTCATGTCTGCTTTTTAAAAATCTGACTGTTGCATCTGCGCAGTGCTTTTTAGTGTTCATTTCATGTTTTTGGCTCATTTTCTCTGATGAGAATCGTTCAGATCTCAAAGTCCTGAAAAAAGCAGCAATGTGACAGTTTTAGTGTCTGGATGCATCAGAACCTGGTGCTGCTGAGTGACAGAAGCTCAGAGGTTGACAGAGCCGTCCATCCTGTCTGTCTGAGACACTATGTTGCCCGTCCTCCTCGTCTATTCTCTCTTTATTCAGGCAGGAGGATTACAGCAAAGAAAGCAGCAAAGCAAGCAGTGAAGGGATTATCGAACAGCAGCAAAGGGATTAGAGGGGAAAGTTGCACCTCAACAGAGCAGCGGACCCCTGTGGCCCATGTAAGAGACTCGTGCATGGCTTAGAAAGTGGGCTGCTGTGCCAGCCGCTGCCACACGCCTCTGCCAGAATTTCACAGAGCTTCTTCAGTAGGTGTTTGACACGCAGAGTTGCCAAGACTTTAGGGCTCTCCTCGCTAGGTATTTGCTATTCATTTGGACAGTGGCAAAGCGGACAAAGGGATAAGCAACGCAAAGCCACAAAAGGGATTTGAACTCTGGCAGTCATTTATAGATTAGAGCCAGGAGTTATTAAACAGTTTCAGTCTGAGATCCAAATGAGAAACTTAGTCTGTGACCTCAGGACCCAGGGAAATGAAAACGTTTGCTTCTCTTGTGAAGTTGAGACCCCATCAAAGCAGGTCCTTGACCCATTTTGAGGCACAGTGTCAGCTGAGGGAGGAAAATGCTCCAGAGAAGTCACGGTTTTATCAGCAGTGGCCAAAGTGTTGACACAAAGCAGCGCAGCTTTTCTCAGAGTATCTGTCTCCATGTTGACTTTGCCTGGAGCTCATTAAGCTCAACCACCTACTGTAGCTTTAGCTGTGATGTGCCATGAGTAAATTAATGCACAAGTGTTATTATTTGTCTGATACAGTGTGTTACTTAAAGCTACCTGTGGAGTCTTCCCCTTTTAGTGGTGCTGTAGAGCAGCTCTCAGATGATGACTCTGTCTCTGTCCACTGCTGACAGCAATGTGAGATTGTTTAGTAAATTAAAGAGGCCAAAGAGAGACAAATAGGCTCATTTGTTCAAAACAACACAGGCTGGAAATGTTTATACAGAGGCTCTGCAAACATTCATGCTTAGTGACAATAACTGAGATAAGTAATTAATTGTCTGTCCTTTATAGCAAAAAATGTGCTGGCTCCAGCCTCACAGATGGGATTATTTGTTGCATTTCTCTACTGTGTATTACTTTCAACTGAATTAGAACTGAAACAATAAGTTGATTAAGTGACTGACAAAAGCTTTATCAAGCATTTAGTCTGTCAGTCATTTTATTGATTTTTAAAACCAGATACTCTCCTGCTATTGCTGCTGTTCTTATGTGATACATCAATATAGAATAGATTCAACCTGTTTAAGGATTCAGGAAGACAATGTGTTTGAAATGTCGATTTTAACAAAACAGTTTGTTTACAATGAAAACTCCACAGTGTGCCTTTTAACAAGAGTAGGCTCCATCATTAAACTGCTAAGCTCCCAATTATCTCCACCACAGTGTGATTACTAATGCCCGCAGACTGGACCAAACAGGGAATACAGCTTTAAGAGAGTTTAGCCTCATTTTGTGAAAGTCTCTGTTGCTTAAAGAATTTGAGAAGTGTCACTTTGTAGTTTTGTCCTCAACATGAAAAGATGGAATTAAACATTCATATAATGATCCAATTTTCTCTCAGTGACTTTACATCTCCATTGCCATGGGAACAGACTAATCTGTTGTTGAAGATTAGCAGGCCTCCCATTAATGTGATCATTATCACTACATAAATATTCAATTGAAACAAATTATTGCTTTGACCACAAGGATGTCACTGAAGGCCTCATTAAGCGTGTATTTAATACTGTTGTTGTAAATGTGTGTAATGCAAACCAATCATCGATAGTCTGCATGTCGCTCAGGAAACAGTTTGGACATGTGTGTGTTTGTGTGTGTGGATTTGAAAAAAACAAAAAAAACAAAACAAGATTTCATTCTGCGAAAGCCCAAAATACATTTGCTAAATATAATTTCCATACGTCTGTTTGTTAGTAGATTGTCAGAGAAGGGACCTGTGTGATGTGTACTGTCTTAAGGAAACATTTTTTCTCTCTGCTTGGGCAAAATCGGTTCAACTCAAAATGATGAATTCAGCTACAGATGTTGTTTTGTCACAGTATCAGCAAACCAATCAAGGTCATCACAGGCCTAGTGTTTTCTTTCACTTCTATGTTCATTAGATTTTGTTATTAATCAAAACTGTCACTCAAGTCAACTGACAAGTGGGTCATAACATTTATCATGTTACAAGATTGCCCCTTTGATTTAATCTCAATACAATTAAGGAACAAACTAGTCTTTTATCCAGGCACCATAGCAACACTGGACACTTCCAGTTAACCCACTTCACAAAGTGGTGACAAGCCAGTCATGCATGGCGTTGTAGTGCATAAATAACAGTGATACCAGCCCTTGTCCCTGTCCATATGTGACCCAACGGTAGAAGTGGCAGCTGATCAATAGTGCCAGTTGAGCAACAGACTTGATTGATTTACTGTGGTTAATCAGTCCTTAATAAGATCTATAGAACCAGTTTAAAAGACAGCAGGGTGTCAGCGTAGAGTCACATCCAGACATTAAGATGTTTGGAAAGCAGCAAACAGAAGTGAATTCTGATGAGCAGGGAGGGTGGGCTGAGAGCTGAATGAGCCTGCTGGTGTAAAATAACCTAAAGACAGTCTGGCTCCAACAATCCACTATATCCCTGTCACATTATGGTAATAAATGTGAGAAAATGGCACAGGCTAAATTACTCTCATTGATCAGCAGGCGTTTGGCTTGTGAGAGAAGTCTTTCCAACTCAAAAATTTATTCTTGAAATCTAATTACTAGTTGGACACATTATTCTGAAAGAGCTATTATTTGACAGTTTGATATGTAATGTGGGACTTAAGCTTTCACATAAAATATACATTTTCCTCTGGCCAGCAGCTGAGCTGATCAGTCTGCTTGACAGGCTGATGCACAAGATCAACACTGGCCTTCACTTGAGTCTGTGTTACTGCTGTGTATAATATGCAACACACCAACACAACAGGAGTCAGTTACAGTTAACTTTATTTGTAAGTACAGACAGAACAAGAAAAATTATTTCGCTTTTATTTGATACTATTTGTTTCCCTTTTTTTGTGCTCCAGCTCACAGTCGCTCTGAGGACTTAGACATACCCAGACCCTCAACAAGTACACGTAAGTACATTACTAAATTAAAATGATTAAAGTAACATGTAGATTTCATATTAGAATGATGTAGAAATGACAAAATTAAAGAAACATTGACAACCTGTGATTTTTGATAGAAATTCCTTGGAGACATTTTTAAACATTTTTGTTAAACTGAAAGAGTAAATAAAGAGTTTGGTTGGTTTCATAAAAACACACAAATGAAAGCAATAGAAAGAAAATAGAAATGTCACAGAACCTATTTTCATGCTCGGTGACAGTTCACCTCCAGATCTCATGAGCTCAAGAGTAGGTCAATGTTATATCCCCCTGTCTGAAACAAATAACATTTTCCAGCTGTGTGTACTTTTTCTGATTTATTCTTTTTCCCCAGATACTGAACAGTGGTACATTGTTGTAAGCACAGCTGTTGCAATTGCTGCTGACTGAGACAGAGAAAAACTGCGACACAGTTTACATTATTGCATGAATTGATGCAAACATTTTACATGTGCAAATTTACACTGTGTAGGGAGAGAGAGACAGAGAATGAGAGGAAAAGCAGATAAGTGAGAAGAGCTAAAGGGAGAAGAGGAGGAAGAGGAGGATCTGTTATATTATTGTGCAACCGCTTGTCAAAAACAATCATTCATAGATTCCTGCCACTTTTTCTCCGTTTCTTTCCAAAGACTCAGACAGATTGATACAGCCAGGAGGTACAGTGAGGCATGGCAGTGGGCTGGGAGAGTGAGGAGACCTATCAGTGGTCTAATTAAGTATGGCAGCGCTGCTCAGTATTGATGCATAGTTCAAAAGGGGATTCATTCTCAGAGGTAATGGTGCAAAAATTCTGGAAACAATCTAGTCGAGTACAGTGTGATTCAAGTTCAAGTTTGAGTCTCGATCGATGTGCTTTGTCCAAGGTGCACAGAGGCTTTGGAAAGTAAGCTGTTGTCTTTTATGGCTCGCTGTCCCAAATGCACCCTGCTTCACTGTGTTACAAGGAGTGCCACTTCCTTTCACACTGTATTTGATATGTGATCATATTTAACTTTCACTGGTCAGGGTACGTGCACATTCAGTTTGGCATAGATCACTTTCAGATGTAAGACACTCAGAGAGATGACAGGAGTTAGAACAAAGTCTTATCTTCTGAGAGTCTAATTTCAGTATTTAACACCATCGTTTGACAGTGAGTCGATTTGCTGCTGCATTGCATGAAATATTTTGGATAGTGTTACTATGGAGATTGTAGTCACACCAGCATTCAGTGGATTTGGTTTTGTTTTCTTTTGATCCAAGCAGCACTCAAGGGCGAGGAGTGTTAGCGTGAATATTTAGCATTCGTGCGTGTGTATGAATATTTCATTTCTTTAACAGTGTTTCAGCTCTGGAGGTGCAACATTATGGAGACTAGTTGCCTTTGTCTTAAAATTGGTTCGAACAAATACACACACAGACATTTAGACTCATTTATGCAAACACACTCACGCATTAGAAATATAAAGCTGAGCACTGCTACTGGGAGTCTCCAGAGTCTCATATTAGTCCGGCTAATTTCACATCATTTGACAGAATTAATTCATAAATTAATCAGCAGAGCTTCAGAAAATAACACCACACGCCTCCATTACGCTACCATGTAATCCCATTTACACCTAGCATTAAAATCCCCATGCAGACAAGGACCATTCACCATAATCTCTGCCTGCTTCTGAAAAGACAGGATGAAACTGCTCTGCTGGCAACTCTTCCACCATCACACTATTAAACCAGACACTTAAAAGGCCTTAGAAGCCACCTTAAGACTCTGTCACTTTGTGCCTCCCAATTGATACAGCAGATAGAGCCAGTTTAGTTGGGCCACCCTACTGCTGTCTTTGGATTAAGAAAGTCACATTTACACCAAGGTACTTTGTCAAACTCACATCTCAAATCCTGTTTGGGTGTTTCCAATGCAGCCTTCGGCTTCATTTAAACAATGTTGCGACTACTGTTACTGCCTAGGGATTTTAAAGACAGGCACGAGTGGGGAAACATTTTCAACAGCAGCGTGGATCTTTTGAAAAATAAAACCACCACCTACCATTACTGATACAGTAACAGAATACAGTTTTCACTTTGGTGCAACAGTGGCATGTTTGTCTGTGTCCTTGTCAACCTAAACATGTTTTGTTGTGCTCTTATTGAGAAAATATTTTCAAATGAAACAGATAAGTTAAAATATTGTGTTTTTCCCCATCAGCCCCTGTGTACCTGTCTTTTCTAAAGATCAGTTTTATATTTTTCACATACAAAAATAAATGAGTCTAATTGCAGCAAGTGATCACACATTCCCAGAATGCAGAATACCAATAATGTTTTGCAAAGGCGAACATGCTAAAAAATTAAAAGAATGTTCCCATATGAAAAGATGATTTGGTAATACATCCTCCAGTCTGTCCTCCTCTGTCTGAACCCTGCTCATTACAAACACAAACATTAAGTAGTCATTAAAATAGTTTCACCCACTCAGCTTTAATATGAGGCAACATCAACAGCTTAGAAATGGAAACTGGAAAGTAGATGTTGCGACTGTTAGTGTTACACATCATTAGCTGGTTATAGTATATCACATTTAAGAGTAGCATTTAAGTGGAATGTATCACTATTCAAATATACTGGATGTTATACTAAAAAAAAAAAAAAATTCCACAAGTTGACATTAGTAGATATACTATTTTTTTTTATCTAATCACCACATCTAGGGAATTACATGAAGACTGCAAAGTGGTACAATTCAGTAAGGAATTCCCATTAGGATTGTCATATCATCTGCACTTTACACCCATCAAGCCTGGCTTTGTATTTTGCTTCATTTTGTGTCCCCAGTGTAACTGAACAAAATATTATGTACAAATCAGGGGCCAAAATGTCCTGCACTACCACAGAGATCTATGTCTTTAGAGGATTCCTATTTTTCCTAACCCTGTTCCTCCATCTCTCAGAATTTTTGAAAAATCAGATTGTCTAACCCCCCCCGTACCTCCCTCCCCCC
>OMNW01034436.1:46916-68901 GCA_900303245.1 Selene dorsalis | reverse complement strand
GGGGGGGTAGATTTGGGGATATAAAAACATTTTCTCAGCCTTTAAACTCTGTGACTTTTACCTGCCACCTGTAACTGTTTGTTCCAAAACAAAGACATTACTCCACCTCTGTGGATCAACAGCAGACAGCTCTTTCCTGCTCCATCACCACAGTCACTGCTGTGTTGTGTTTCTAGTCCTTCCCTTGACACTGTCCACTGTACTTCTTCATTTATCTCACGCCTCTGTTCAGATCTCTCATCTCACCAGGGGGAAACTCTTTTTTTTTCATCTTTCCATTTGTCCAACTTCCTCTCTCTGGCTTTCAGTCTCTCTCAGTATCAGTTCTCCCGTGGTTCACAGCTTTCCATTTTATATTGTTATTTTGCCATCTATTACTGCGGCCACTCTGTCTCTCTTGCTGTTATTAATTCCCCTCATTTGGCTCTTTCAGCCTCTGTTGTTTTGATTTCTCTGTGTCTACTCACCCTCTTTCAACACTTCCCCTCTCATCCTTTTTGTTTTTCACATTGACATCTCAGCTGAGTCTCCATTGATATTCCAAACTAAACCTCTGTGCAAAGACAAAAATACACGCTGCTGCAGGTATGTATTGATCTCAGTTTCATTCTGCCTCTCTCTTTCTCTGACTCCTCATCTATTTCCCTCTCTGTATAACTGGTAACAAAACCTTTCTTTGCATGGCTTTGCTTTCTCTCCAACACTAATCTTCATCTCTACCTGCTCCTCTCTGCACCTTCCTTTTCTCTCAACTTACTCTCCAGTCTGCACTGTTTTTAGTGGGAATCTTGGCAGGTCTGCCTTCCCCTCTCCCACTGCATGGCTTCTACTCTACATCTCTTCACAAGTCTTTGAAGAGTTGCACAAAATGTTTGAATCTTTTGAAGAAGATTTTGTCGAAGATGTAGCCACGTGAATATAAGCCTGTTTTATACAGAGCTACAAAGATGCCTTCATTGCACTGCTGATATCTAACACATGCATTCAGACTTTCACTTAAACATCTAAATGACTGGTTCACCCACTGGCTGCTGTAGGAAACAGATGTTAGTGGTCACACCAATTCTCATTAAATTTGTGTCCGGAAGCTTACAACCATTTCTTTTTTTATATCTTTTTTTTGTAGTATATATAGAAACCCTGGGAACATTCAAGCTGTCATTCAGCTCAGTAGAAAAATATGTATCAAGACAAAAGAAGTAAAGATACAAATAAATTCTCTCCTTTGTACAACTGAGTTCAACTCCTATAGTTTAACATCCATCATACCAGTAGTTTTATATACAAACTACTATGTGATAATTTTGGCAGTATATCAGTGAAGCTGGAAACGCACACCACTGTCAGTCAAACTAAACAAAGAGAAGCCCAAATGATTTTTCCCTCTATATTTTGTTTTCCAAAATCCTGCTTAAACTTTTGCACCATTGTCTGTTATATTAATATTTGCAGCTGGGGGTAGTGCTTCCATCCCCTTTGTTTATAGCATAGAGTTAGGGGGAGGGTTAAGGTTAGAGTAGCACAAAGCAACATCAACACATTTAGACACCGACTTGTTTTAGATGAACTGTTCTACTTTTTCAGTGTGAGCTCACTACATACAGTGACGGGAAAAAGTGTGTGAATTCTTTGGGGGTGATCATAAACTTTGATCTCATCTTCGTCAAAGTCACATGAACAGACAAATGCAATGCTCTTGAGATAACAGCGAACACAATTCTCTACTGTCTTTAAGTAACACTCAGGGTTAGCATTCACATGCTGATGGATCACAGAGCTGAACCCTTGGATTTAATTTTGAATAATTATCTATTAGATAGATGATAGATGCCTTTGTTGTCCCACAGAGAAAATTTTTCTCACATATGTCACACAATGTACACACCGTGTACACCACCAAAAACATTAACCCACCAGACACTAACAGAAAAAAAGGTATTAACCAGTCAAAGCTTGCTGCTGATCAGATGCTCAGCAGGAATTATGAATCACTTCTTAGGATAAGTGGGGTGAACATCTCCCAAGGTCAGTCTACAGCATTTCTCCTGAATTAAGGTGGACTTTCCTTGTTTGAAGCCATTCTGTATCTTTACTTTGATGTTGCAGTTCATTGTCTTACTGCGTCCTCCAGCTTGTACTGAGGAGACAGTCACCCTGACATTATCCTGTTAGATACCGTGATAATTAATTTTTCCCCTTGAAGTTGAACTGCTGAAGCCAAGAAGACACCAAAGCCCCAAATGATGATGCTTCTCCTCCACCTCACTTCAATAGTGGGACAATGATACATGGTGCTGCATGGTCCTTTTAACCTTCGTTTCATCAGTCCATAAAACCTTTCCTAGCAGAACTATTGAGTATTGGGCTGCTCTTTGACAAACTTCAGCGGAGTCTGTTTTTTTTAGCAAGAGAGGAGTGGCCTTTTCCATGGTTCCAGCTCTTAACCAGATCCATTGATTCATTTGCACCTTTAGTTTTTTCTTCTAGGGAGAGTACAGAACTAAATGGGCTCTATTTATAGACAGTCTGACTGTGGACTGATGAATATTGAAAATGTGTCATATGCCTTTACAGCCCTTTCCAGTTTTATGCAAATTAGCAACTCTGGATCTAAGTTTTCTGAGGTCTCCTTTTTTGAGCCATGATTCACATAGGAGGATACTTACTTAATTAGCAAACCTATAATGGTTGAGTATTTTCGCTCACTCACTCACGCACGCACGCACGCACGCACGTACACACACACACATTTCATCATAACTTAGATGTTCTGATGTATCTGTATTTGAAAACAAAGGGTTCACTTCCTTTCTGTTGCCACTGTACTTAGTAACAGCTGAGAATGAGTTTGTATCCTGGCATGTGGACACCAGGCTCCAGTTGTTTCAGACTCACTGAACATGGCAGCGTGTCTGAAATATTCCAAAGCTTGTGTCACAGCAAAGTTGCAGAAACTACAAGTCTCTTGTTTAAAAATTTATCCACGAAACATCAAGTCAGAGTAAAGAGAGGATTTTGAACTTAAATGTTCTACATCTACTTGTCAGCGCAAACAGTTCATCACTGGGTAAAGCATTAAAAATACATTTTGTCTAACTGGGAGTTTATCCTTTAACACCTTCAAACAAATGATATAAATTAATTCTGAGTCAATACAATTCCATCATGCCCCACCCTTACCACCCGTCCTTTTCTTGGTTTAATTTCTTATCATCATATTTGTGATGGCATCTCTAATTCATTATTTACTCTCCTTATCTCAGTGATATATCTGCTGTGCCACTGTCTACAGAGCCTTCACATGCTTCTTATTTTATTAAGGCAGTACCATAAGGCACAGATTCAAATTAATCTGCCTATCGAAACAAGTTTCACATTATGCTTCACATCATCTCTTTGACACGAGTGTATTACTGCCTTGTGTGGCCTGTTACAGAGTTCAGAGACATAGTGTTGGTGTCTGTGCACATCAGCTCTGATATTGTGTGTATGACTGGGTCCATGTTTGTGAAAATTTGTTTATATTCCCTTCAAACATGATTAATATCGTGCTGATTCATCAGCACATGACAGAAAGGTCAATGTGTTTTCCCACTGTTTGTGTTGTATGTCTGCGTGGGTCGACGACAGTAATGGACAGAGTTGTCATCTGTCTGTAGGTGTATATGAACGCACTCTGAATTGATGCAATTTCACAAAGTGGTCATTTGGTCTTTAAAAAGCTATTTCAGGGTCATGTGCATAAGTGGGTTTGAATAAGCCCAAGTTAGTCAGAAACTGGCTGTTTCAACTTACTATAACTGAATCTTTGCAGAGCAAGAAATCCCGCTACATTATATTACATACTACACAACAGTGCTTGTGTCCTCCTACCACAATCAGAATACAAAGGAGGCTTGCTGGTAGGCTTGGCTGATAAGGCTCTTGTATTGGATTTGCAACAGGCTTGAAATGAAGAGCAAAACAATACCAAATGATTACTGCGAAAGCCTTTATATCTATTTCCCACAACATCAACAACTCAGGGCTTTAGGTCTAGCTCAGTGCTCAAAAAGATTTGGTGCTCAAATCTGTTTTGATCAAGATTTCCGCTGTTTGCTTCACAGACTGGCTGCCAAGAGCTCATAAACAGCTTTTGTTCCAAACATACAGTTAATAGTGTGGTTGCATAAGTACTACAAGAGTCATCTGGAACGGACAGTTGCTGTCTTTTGCTACTGTCACTGTGGATTTACCACAAACAAGCTCAAAGGCTTCTTCTCCACTTCATCTTCTGAATCTATTTTAAATGCTAGATTATTTAAAAGAAAAATCTTATTCAACTCCAACGTTCTATGTCCTCTGACCACTTTCACTTAGTGTATTCCCTATAGTCATTTGTCGTGGACAAAACCCTGGTAATCGAAGGCATCATTTCTGTTTGTCTATCGCTTTTCACAGGTATGGGGGGCAGGGCTGCAGCAAGCTTTGCTGACCAGTGAAGGACAACTTCTGAGTATGGCTTGGGGATATCATCAGGCAGTAGTGGGGAACTCTCCAGGTAAGTTTAAGTTTCAGGTAAGGATGAGACTCTCTCTGAGATTGTTGGGCTGTGTCGGTTGACACACCTCTTCAATGCTGCATGGAGTTTGGGGTTGTTCCCATATTTTAAAATAGGGGTCTGAGGCGTGTGCTCCAACTATCTGGACCGATTTAGCTTAATCCAGATATGTGGCAGAAATGGGTGGACACATTTATACAAGTGTCTGATTGCACAGTTTCAGATATACAGACACCTGTATCCCATTTAGGGGGGCGTTTTCTAGGTGAAGCACTAGTGTGCATGCTGCACTGAGTAATGCCACCTCGAGTATAAAAGCATTCCTAATTCAAAAACTCAACAAATTGCTTTGACTACTCAGTGCTATTTCCTCTCCTCAGGGCCCCTCACTGGCCTGACTGCAATCAGCAGTGAAAAAGTTGCCATGCATGAGGAGAAAAAGAAATACGCCTCTCATGAGCACCTATAACAATTACCATTTCTGATATGAAGCTCAAAAAGTTGCATCAGCCACTCACAACAGTCAACATTCAGCCTGCCTCTAACACTCACATCAAACCACCATGGGTAATATATGCAAATGCCTCGCGTCTCAAAAAGTCAACTAAGGCAACTTGAGTGCATGTGTGCAATCTAATGGAGCACATAGACCTAGTTTACTACAGTGACTGAACCTGACTGAGAGTGAAATGTTCCACAGCGAGTGACAGCAGAGTGGTGGAAACCTCAGGGCTCCTGTTCAAACATTTGTCTTGAAACATCCAGTCGCAGATTACACCTGATACTGGATTATCAAGTGCTCGACGTGCTTGTGTCATTTCCTTTAAATTCACAAAAACAAATCGTACTTCCTGCTGTGTAGTTATAGACACCCAGTGGCAATCTGTATAATTTGATGCAGCTCATCACTACAACCCCACCAGAACCTCCACCACCATGAAGCAGATGATGTGTTCAGGTTTTGCTGACAGTGTCAATAATGTGTAAATGTGATGATATGTTTATAGTTGTTGGTTGTTATTGTTCTACCACCACTAACTTTGCTCTCAATGCTACATTACCAATTAACACCTCTATGATGAAGCTGCCAGCTGCTGCAGCTGGCAAGTGTAAACTACTATAAACTACTCTTGAAATACACAAAGCAAAGTATTATAAATATATCATAATGGAGCGGCACACACAGCCTGAGTCTATGTTCATGAAGAGTATTAGTAAAAGTGAATTGGATTAGAAATGACAACAGTGAGATCAGTTGTTTCTACTGCAGGAGCTTCTTTCAGCCCTTGAGGATTTTTTCCACAGTGAAAGAAAGAAAACAGCTAACAGACGCTTGATCCTGCATTTGACAGGTCACTTTTTTGACATGTTTTCATTTCCTCTCTCGTCTGGTACTGCTTAATCGGACCTGATCGAGGGGGACCATCGTCATGACAACAGGGGAAGTTTGTTTCTGTGGTGCTGAGTGACTGACGCTGAGCACAAATCTCAGTGCCTGAAACTCCTAAAAATGACAACAGTGGAGACAGGATAGACATGAGCAAAGAGAGGTGAACAGTGACAGCAGAAAAAACAGCCCTTCTCCAGATTAAGTGCTTTGTTGAATATTTTGTCCTTTTTGTTGATGAGTATTGTTTGGACTCACAAGAGCGTTTTTTCAAGCCAGGTATTATGTTGTAGTAATAATAACAATTCTCACTAAATAGTAGCTTCAAAGTCAATAGAAGCTCCCAAAAGTGCTGCAGAGTCTTTATTTATTCTAATCAGTGATCCATGATCTGACTGTGGGGCTCCAACTTGAGGCATCAAGTCTGACATGTTTCAGCATGTTTCACACCCTGGGGTGCTTGACATGAAAGAAGGGTGCAGGGACTGCCCTGTTCAGGGTCAGTATCAGATCAGCACAATCAATGCAGCTCCAGATTGTCAGATAATAATACAGCAGCAGAGTAGCCGCGCTCCCCAAGTCCCTCATAATATCAAAATCAATTAACACGAGCCTGGAACCATTTTGCTGCAGTGAAATGAAGCAGTAATTAAGTATGGCTGCCTTTGGTTGTTCTGAATCACTGTCAGTTAAATCTGTGTACGTGTGCATTAGTCGTAATGAGAGAATCAGGACAAAATAATGAAAGAAATAAAGTATGTAGAAGGATCAGATGGCTCCTAATGAATGAGGGGTGCTGTTTCACTGGGATTATAACTAATGCTGATTGGCAGATGAGCAGGAGTCTAGACAAGGAGCTTTGTGAAGATGGTGGAAGGTAACAGGTGATTTAAGGGTAAACAAATGTACACTCGAAAATACACATTTCATCTGAGCTATAAAAACAAATTATTGAAGGAGAGTATAAAACTGGGACTCAGCTGTCTCTGTAGCAGCTTAACACCATCTCATTGCAAAACTCAGCAAAATGTGGCTGACTTTCTTTGGATTTTCAGACACCTTAGAAAAAGCACTGTTGGGTAGTGTGAACACTGAAGGGCTTCTGAGAACAGTTCCAGGCACTTGATGCATCGCATTTTCAATGAGCACAAGATTTTGAAAGGGAAAGATCAATGTCAATATGATGTACGGAGAATTAAACACGTTTGCTGAAGAGTAGAAGACATGACATGAAACTGAACAGAGGGGGTTGACCCTTATTGAAATATGATTTGAAATGCAGTTAACGCAATTTACAAAGAAATTCTGCTATTTCCTGTAGATGAATCCAATACACTATGAATATAGTTACTAACTGACTATTAGCAACTGTATTTACTTTAATTTGAACTTGGAGTGATGCGACAAGTATGTGTGAAATATACATTTATCTGGAAAGTTTCTGAGGACTTGTGCCACTAGCCATTCATTGCTCATTCATTGATATTCATCCTTTCACTACAGTGACATTTTCTGCAAAATTAGCATAACTCATTTTCTTATATTTCTTATATGGGACAGTAGCAGAGAACGAAGGGGTCTGGATAAAGTGGGACATAATGGACAGTGCCACAGCACATTAAGTTGCTGGTCCGGGTGATGAATGTTGATCTACTCAGTCTTGAAACTTTTCAACTGGAGCAAGGTGAATCCCCCAAAACACACACTTCCTAGCAAGAAGAACAATGTAGCACATCCCGATTTCCTGCAATACAATAAACAGGCAGCTGCAAAACAAAAGCCAGGTATCTGTGTCCTGCCTTTTGTGACAACTATCCAGAGGTTTAACTCCTTCCTGGTCTTAGAGGCCACCAAAAACATCATCCTAGTGGAAGTGACACTCTAGTGAGAGGATCACATGGCAGAATTGCATGAGAGTAAGAGGACCACATATTAGGAAGAGGTCACTGGCTGCCAGAAGCAGTGCTGCAAGGCATCAAGGCTGGATTCACATATGTGGGGCAATCACTCCAGAAAGCCTTGAGCCAACTTTGGCATCACTCACGTGACAAGGAGCAGAGACATAACAGATATTAACAAGACAGCAGGGAGATCCTGGAGGTGGCTCTGGATTAGGAAGTAAAACCTAACTGTGACTGAGCTTAGTTTTTACATTTCTAGTTTAATATAATCTCAAACGTACTTCTACAACACTGCTGCCATCATCATTTTCCTTCATGACCAGGTATTTGCAGCATCAGACCTCTCATTTTTATTGTGTGCTCACATCCTGCAGCACAGACACCAGGGCTCCCCAATCAACACCACTAACACAGAAATACTACACAAAGCTGCCACATAGCTCCAGCCAAAAATATCACAACCACCGTCTCTGACCTGTTTCACATACTGCTGCCATCTGGTCACAGGTACAGTGTCGTACTGGGTAAGTGTGCCAATTTAAAAAAGGGCCTTCCTGCACAGTGCCACCACCTCCTACACCAATTTTCTCATACCAACCTATGTGGCTGTGTTCCTCAGTCAGTGGTCTGATATGATGCAGTGACTCAGTTTAAATACGGCTTAAACCCACTGGTATTCTATTTACATTCTTTATGATGGCGTCATTTCCTTTCTATAGGACTAGTGTTAAACTTCATTCTTTAAGTTGTCTTCAAGTTTGTTATAGTAAGAAGAGTCTTCCTTATGACCTACAGGAATAGACAGAAAAGACGAGAAAAAAAACTAACTTTTAAATGTTGTGCCAAAAGACATGTCTTTATGTCATGAGATGTTGAGTGACAGACTCCTCCAACATCTCCTTCAGAAAGTAAATTTCTCTCTGATCTGATGTCTGATTCTGCCACCGTGCTGCAAAGGTTACTGCCAGGAGTTTCAGAAATCTCTTTGGAATTCATTCTTCAATCTGGACTTTAACAATCACTTTAGTTTGAGTTCTGCTCATCACAGTGGTTCCTCCTGTCATTCTACTCAAAGTTTCTGTTTACACTACACTACACTACACCTTTCACATCGCCTGTCTCCTGTTCTGACAGAAACTTTCAATTGGCACCGTGGACATCTTGAAATATTTCTGCTTACTGTACCATCCAAAAGTCTCAGACCACTGTATATTCATGGGTGTTAAAGCCACTTTCAAGCTGGTTCTGCAGTTTGACTGGAAATGGTTTGCGATTCCAATGCCAGTGTACTCAAGGAGTGTGTCAGTTTTCACATTTTGTGGGCTTTGCTGTTCTGAGTGACAGCCAATTATCCCATCTTCTCACAAGAGATTGTTGCATTCCTGTGCCCCGCTAATTTGTTTGCATGCAAAGCAAATTCAACTCATTTGTTTTATTGCTTCATTGGACTGCATGTTAAAATGCCTCCCTGCTGGTAAATAAACATACCAAACAAATAATCACACAAAGGGAACATGCTTAAAAAAATCAGTACAGTTATATTTGACACACTGGGCCTCAGTACCTTCAAACATCACATGACACAATGAATCTGTTATTTCTGTGCAGGAAGGCCGATGTGATGGCTGGGAGGGGTGATCAGAAACGCTGTTTGTTGTTCCCTCGATAGAGTGTTAACATCTCAGTCCACCCCACTGTGTTATCAACACTTCACTGTGCCTCTGCACCAAACTGCATCAAACCTCAGCCATCTGCAGTGATGGAAAATCATTTCTTGCTGATAATGTCTGTGCTTTATGTAACTGCTATTACAGAAGAACTTATTCAAATGATAAATTGATGAGTGAATAAGGCAAGGCAAGGCAACTATTAATATTAAATGTATAACCATAATATTAGTGAGAATTATTTAACAATCACACACCTTTCAACTGACCATAAATTTAATAAGTTCTCTTGTTATTTTCCATTTTGCATTACCTAAGTTTTTTTTTAATCCTTTGTGTGCATGGTTAAAAATGCACTGCAGGAGTGCACATGCTTCCTCATCTTAAGACATGATTTATGTTCTGTTTTAATCCAAAATATTATATATTTATATATAGAAAACTGAAAAAAAGGTCTATCATGTTGTGTACCTCAAACTCCTCGGCGATCTTGGGTCCATCCAGGAACAGCCTGGTGCTCAGACAGTCCACTGGGCCAAAGTTAGCTGAAAAAGCATGGACATGTGGCCTCACTATCAATATAGCACTATCAATACACTTTTGACTAGTTATTAATGTGATATTATTCCTTGGTAAGGTCAATGTACAAAAATAGAAATGTGTCTACAACATGTGTTGATGATTTCCAATGTCTGATATAAGAAATGTAATTAAAAAACAGCGGATCAGGATCAGGTGTTCAGTCTTCAGCTGAAGTGGTGGAGAAAGAGAGAAAAACACAGAAGCTGTACACTAATTAAAACCTCCACTGCTAACAGTTTTTCACTCCTTAAAGCAACAGTTAAGCTGCATTAATCCTGGCAGCTGAGTGATGCTATATCTGCTCTGATGTTTGACTCCTCCGAAACCTCAAGTACTGCTCTTGCCTCCTGCACATACTGCTGCTGACTGAGTGCACTTCACTCTCACACCTGCTTACAAAGGCAGTTAGTGGTTATGCTGATTTCTCCCTCCAGCACCAGTCCTTGCTGTTCTGTTCTGTTCTGTTCTGTTTTATTTGTGCACTATGGTAATTCACCACCTGAATGAAGGCTGATTGTTGGGTTCTGCATGGTTTCCTCTTTGGGGTTTAACAAAACCTAGAATCCCAGATTCTGAGGCATGATGTTGGTTTGTCCACAAACTACCAAATGCAGCAATTAAAAACATTTCTAACAAAATGGCTGAACTTTGAAATGAGCATTCCTCACTTAAGGCTGGCTCATGCTAATTTCAAGCCCCAATAACAACACAAATGGGAATTAGTGTGTTTGTTAGAAACCAAATGTCATTTATCCTAGACTTGTTCAATACAGCAGATCCATTGTGATAAAATATGCATTTGATGAATTAAACTTTAAGAAAACAAAAAGTTGTTTTGTAGCCTTAAACCATGATAAGAATCTAAACTCAAATATCAATAATCATGTCTGCCACTCACAGGTAAATTCCTTGAATTCCTGGAACACTTTTGGGTACATGGCTGCTGACATCACATCCTCAGGGGTGATCTCTTCACCGTGTGAAGCTCGGAGCCCCTCCTCCAGGGCCTTGAAGTCCATAGGTGGCAGAGAGGCACCAGGGCGGCCCTCGATACGGGGAAGAGACTTGAGAACCTGGGAGAGGATGTTAAAAGAGGAGAGAAGGGAGGAGGAGGAGAGGTGAAGAGGGTGGAGAGAGAAGGGGAAACATTAACATTACCAAGTTGTTATTTAAAGTCATATCATCTTTCTGAACGTTTTCTCATTCATAACAGTCCCATGGGAGTCTGAAGCATGTGGGATGTACAAAGTGCTGGTAAAACCTTCACACTGAACTTCATGACTATACGTCTGATAAAAGCTGCAACCTGTCAAAGCATAAAAGAGACACAGAGACTATAGGTGGGAGGAGGAGGAAGATGTGGATACATGCAGAGCTGTTTTGAGCAACAGAGAACAAGGGGAGAGAAAACACTGGAATCAGAGAGAATATAAAACTTATTAATGCAAGTTATTTTTAAATTTGCATAAAAGTGGGACCACTGTTGTGTCAAGATCTGCAGTGATTTCCACTTTTGTTCCCTCCATTTGTACCCTCCATCTCTCCCACTCGCTCTCAATTCATCTTTTTCTCTCCAGTAAAGTACCATCAGCCCATCAAATGACTGCAGCAGTGCTGCATGTGACACATCATCCTCATTCTTTCTTCTAAGTAGTAGAGGAGAAAAAGAGAAAGAGAGAGAAAAAGGGTAATTGTGGAAAGTGGAGACTAATGATATGACATTTTATCTGCCCACACAGTTGTTGGTATCTAACAAAACCTGCAGAGACAAATCGATCTGAGCTACTAATAATGTCTGGTGAACAGATTATGGCAAGACAAAGGCATCTGGCCTAAAGGCCGCTGTTTTGTTTTTATCTTCAGAGTTCATCTGCTGATGATGACACAGTCTGCTCAGGCTCAGAGGAAGGGAGGCCAAGATACAGGAATTTCCATGCAATTAGCAAATTTGGTGTGTGCCAATACATCGACAAAGGTGTCTTGAAAATAAACAAACAGAATAAGCTAATAGCTAAGCTTTGTGTGCTACCTCTTTGTATGTGGGTCTTTGTTCATCTTAGCTTTCATCAGGTTCAAATAATCATTGCCCCAGCAGCATGTCTTAACATGCTAACTGCTAGATAGTCATCTTAGTGCGCTTTCACTCATTTACACTTTAAACATCACGCTGTGAGCATCAAATTAAACATTCAAAACATTGAATTGATCAGTTCTTCTGTGTACGTACTGTGCATACTCCTGCTATACATATTCAGGATATGTTTTTTTAATGTGTGCGTGCTGCTGTATTGTATCCAGTGTGTTTCATATCTGCAGTAGCTGTTTGTGTATGTGCATCATGTGTATGTGTGTGCATGCCTTGCGGAAATCTCCAGACAAAGGGCCCAGTGCAATGCTATTAGTCACAGAGCTAACAGTTCAAAGATAGCTGACTCATTTGTGTGTGTGAGAGAAAGACACCTCAAAGATGGTACGCTCATTGAAGTCCATGCTCATTAACATTGTGTCCCCTGAGAATATCTTATACCTTAACTGTGTGATTGTTTTGAGTGTGAAACACAGACAGATAGTGGCTGTGTGTGTATGTCTGCATTAATGAATAAAGAAAAGAGTCTTTCTTCAAGGTTATTTGCTCTTTCTTCTAATTTCTCTTCAAACCACACAACAACCCACTCCCACTCTCTATTTTTATTGTCACTGGTTTTTCCTTTCTGTATTTTTGAGAGCGTGCCTCCGAGAGATGGTTCTGTATTTTAATTTCTTTATTCCGTCTCCTCTCTGATGGCCTTCTTCTCTCTTTCTACCCCGCTCTCCCCACTCATCCCTCCTGTCTCTCTCCTCATGTCTCTTTTACCCTCTTGTCTTCTTCCTCTTCCCTTGTCCATTCACTCTGTCCTCCCACACATCAAACAAACCGAGCGTGACAGAACAAATATGAGGAGATGCCTCAATTACAACTTTGCATCTTCCCCATGCATGCAAACTATTTATGTGTATGTGTATGACAGTCTGCATGTGAGAGCATGTGATATAACACTGGTGTGAGTGCTTGCTGACTAATTAATGCCACCAAAGCTCCATTAAAGAATCAACACTTGTTCCATGTGTGCAAATCGAACCTTAATCTACAGCACAGAGGGATGCAGATATCACACTGTCTTGCATGCGATAATGTAACGGTGAATAATGTATATGCTTGTGCTTACATGCCAACACAAAATGTACAGCTGCCAAAACACTAATCACACTAGAACTTATTCTAACAACCAAATGCACACGAGCTGAGCAGCGGCAGCAAGGTTTGCCTCCAGTTGCTGACTGTCACGAGGCAAACCACCACTACTAACAAGTCAAAATGTTTAAGGAGCAAAATGTATAAACTTCCTTCCGATTAAACAAATGTCAGCTAACTTTTTCTCCAATTCTGACTGGAATGGAACCCCAAGGTGTGGTGTGAGTGACAGTAACATTATTCAGATTTATCTCAAACCTGCAGCTCTCTGGTAAACATGGACACACAAATGCAATAATTGTGAAGGCAAACCAAAAACCTGGTTGTAGGCAAAGCTGAACTCTGAATTTAACAGAATCATTGGGATGGAGAGTCAGTTCTTCAGTAAGCTGTGTGTGAGGAAGCCTCCTGCTGTTTCTGCATTAAACATTGAGGGTGGATTGTTGTTATGGCATGAATATCTGTAGGGGAGATTTAGAGGAATGCTCTGACTTTTGTAGCTTCAGATAAGAAATTGGCAGCATTTACAACATAAAGTAAGCATTGAGGATTTACTCTGAACACTGTAAAGTGAGCTTGAGCTTTGACACAATGTTTAAATGCTTAATGAATGGTGCAAGCTGGCTGAGCCTCATGGAAAACATATTGTGCAAAAGCAAAGTTTTGGATTGCAAATATTCCCCTCAACAATTCATGGAAGAAAACGTTCAACAGACAAAAACCGGAACTTTTACATTCATATATGCTGGAGAATGGCCAGGCTATCTTAGCAATAAGTATTCCAGTGGTGACTGAAAATAGAAAATAAAAATGGAAATTTTTGAATGAATACTGAAGATGTCCCCCATCTTGTTTGCTTAACAGCAATGACTCCCCTGCCACATGTTTGGAGAAATATAAGACAGATTGAGAGACACTAATAGAGAGGTAGAGGGTGATGGGTTGAAGAGTGTGTGTGTGTCAAAACTGAAAAAAATCCCTCAGACTGTCAGGAGTGGAGCTGCCTGGGAAGCTAAATAAAAAGTATTTGATCATACAATCTTCCAACTGTACGTCAGTGCATTGAGACAGGAGGGAAAAGGCCAATTTGATGATAAGCATGACAGGAGTTCTTCTCACAGAGGTAAACAAACAAGAGATAAATTAATTCACAAATAAATTGAAAGATTGGTTCATAAAGGTACAACTGAGCAATGATTTCTGCAAAAAGCAAACAATAAAGATGATAGTAGCATTAGCCATTTGTTAAATTTAATAGCTGCTCTTCAAAAACATACCCAAATGTGTTTAATTTGTCTTTAATGAAATGTTACAGGCCTTTCTAAAGTTTTTTACAGATGTGCTGGAGCTGCAGGAGTGCCTACAAACTCACAAACTCTCAGCCACACGTGACCTAATGAGTCTGCTGTTAAAAAGTGCAGATACAGCCTTACACCACATATTTGACATTAAAGGAGGCGGCCAGCTCCTGGAACACATCACCAAACACTTGGCATCTGTAGATTTTAGCAGGAAACAACTTCCACCATTGTCTAAAAATAATGAAAAATACATTCTGACTTATTTTGGGGAAGTTTCAAGTGCAGCCACATGTCAGCAGGTTTTCAGGAGAGTGTGACAAATTTGCCTTTATTCATGCGTGTGAGTGTTCATGCAACTCTCCCTAGGAGACTTGAAACTGCTGGCCCTTGATGCGCATGAGAGAGTGTCCCTTGCTGTTTGCAGTCATGAAAGAGGACACAAGAGCCTTAGACAGAGGTAAAGAAACACAGGAGATGAGAGGACAGAGTAATATCACGCTTTTCTCCAACGTTTTCAAAGTCCTCACAGGGACTCGTAACTGTCAGATGTAACCAAGCGTATGACAGAATTTTTGAGAGTGTGTGTATGCACGCTTTAAATAGGCTCCCCTGCATGTGCTTGTGACATGTGTTGGTTCATAAAAAGGACAAGTGCTGTAGTCTGTGCAGTTGTGGATTTACCCAAGTGATGCTTTTAAGACCAGGGAAGACAAATGTCAGCCAGTCTCTTCACGCTGAGGCTCCATTTCTCTGCTATTATCCAATGATTTCACTGCCTTCTGCGGGCAGGTTTTGTTGTCATCCAATAATCATCTTAGCTGAGGAGCATTTAAACCACCTAACCTCTGTTGTCTCTCTCTTGACACCCGGTGCAGCTTCTGCCATGGGTGTCAGGGCCTCGTCTGAGGCTCCCTCAGGGGAACTCAGATTGGCTCCTGCTCCTACACAAGCTATCTTTCTAAATGTGTTTCATTAATGGGGTTATTCATCCATGATAACTATGTCTTTGTTGACTGAAACAGTTATAGGTGTTATATTCATTCTGAGATACCTCTAAAATATGACTTGATGTTCTTGAACTCTTCACTGAGAATAACTGGAAGTCTGTGAGAGACATTAAAATACAGGAGGAAAATAGTGCACCTTCTGCAGGAGAGTGTACAGGACGAAGTACAGTACCTTAGATCTGAGTGGCTCAGGGAATCCGCCATGTGGTATCCCGATGTATCCCTGCAGGAACTCCACCACTGACAAGGGGAAGGATAACTCGTCAGCCCTCTCCTCCACCTCTGCCCTGGTCAGGCTGTTCTGCACCATGAACTGGGCCAAGTCACCCACAATCTTTGAGGATGGAGTCACCTGAGAGAGGAAATAAAAATAACTTTATGTCTAAAGGTATGTTCCACAGCTGATGTAAAATCCCCTTTGTTTCATTTAGTAAAGGAGGGAAGTTAAGGATGGAGTTAATCTCAGCTCTGTGTAGTGCTCAGTGAGGTATTTCTATTTCACCACCGCACAAGGTGTTCGTACAGCTTTTGCACACAGGCAGTATCTTTCTATGTCTAAGACAGGGAGAGGTAATTACTTCTCTCTGGTATGTGACCACTGCTCTTCTAATCTGACAAACATCACAAAATCGCACACAGAATCTATCAGAATAATTATACCGTTTCCCATGGGGTAATCTTGCTGTCACTTTTTTACTCAACAAAATCTAGAAGTAGTGGCGCTCGTCTGTTCGGCTGCACCAGGCCCTGCTGTGGAGTTTCCTGTCAGAGGTATGCAGGCAGGAACAAACATCCACAATGATTCAAACAAAAGGGAAAAGTGGTGACACGGTCTTTGTTTAACTGAAGATGCTGTTGACAAAGATTAAGTAGAGAGTGACCCAGAGAAAAGAGAGGGCCGCGAGAGCAGGATGGGAAATGAAAAGATGTTTACACCTATACAGCCTCTTCAGTCATTTGATTTGGCATCCATGAACAAAACTACAGAGGAAACAGAAAAAAACTAAAATTGAGGATGGAAGAAGAAAGAACGAGGAAAACATTCATTAAAGTCACATGTATTCATTCTTTCATTATTTATAATGGCATATCATTATGGTAATAGCTATCCCTATCAGCATAATGGTGATAAGTGGAGTCTTTTTTGACTGTGAACAGGACACTGATGCAAATATCAACTGCACACATTACTCTTCTATTGTAATGAACAGAGACAGATTTAACGATTCCCTTTCACTTCCATTTAGTGCTCAGATTCAGAAAGAGGGGTCAATTATTGGGACCCTGGTAACAATAAAAAACTTTGGGTAACTTTGCTCAGTTCATCAGGTTTTATTATGAGGAGAAAAAGGGAGGTGAGAAAAATGTGATAGCTTTGTGTTACTCTCCTAAAGACTGAACCTTTTTTAAATTCAAAGCTCCTCTCTCATTTTTGGACCAACCAGCAGAGGGCCAGTCCTGTTTTAGAGCCACACTCGTGTAGAGCTTTACACTTAAACACTGACATCTTAAGGACTGCAGAGAACAAAGAGTGTGCTCTCACTATGATGCCTACATCTGTGACAATCAGTGCACTGTGGTAATGTGAAGAAATGAAAAGGTGAACAAACATAGATCAACTTGATGTTCCCAAAATAATTTCTCAGTGAAAAAACCTGACACTTATGTGTGTATTTCAGAGAGATACAATACCAAATTATCCAGAATGAGACATAAAATATATGGATGGGCTCATGCACAAATGCAGTGCTGGGATTACCACAACCCTCCAGGGGACTGGGCTCTTGTGAGGCTAGCTGAGCTCCTGGGATCACTTTAGTCTTCCAACAGGCACAGTGTAACTTGAGTGTGTGTGTAAGTGTACATGTGCAAGAGCCTTTATCCTCTGGATATGACAGCACGACCAATCATGTCTCTCTAACCTGTTGTAGATAGTAAATGCCAACAGTGCAAACAGCAGTATTAATGAATGTTACAGTTAAGATAAACTGCATACTAAGCAAATCCTATATATAGTTTATCACTGTACTCCTGACTTGTATAGGTCAACCTTCAAATACACTATATCCTACACCTCCCATAATGCAAATGTGTTTGGTTATCCCCTGCACGGTAAATGCCAGTATCTTTCAGAGACTATTCTCCATTTTGCAGGGCAGACTCTGTCAGAAATGTGCACTCAGTTGACTTTCTTTCAAAATAATCCACCCACTGTGTGTTTTATCTAAATTTAAAAAGGAAATGGTTTAAAATGATCCATTTAACAAATTAAAAATACTGAGAACACAGATGTCTTTCAAATAAAATTAAGGCTTAAATCATGTGTTACATCTCACAGTTATAAGCCAATATTCCTTCACTAGCTACTGATGTTGGCTGCTTCAACATTATAATGGAGGTAAAGAGACTGTGTGAGCAGAGTGGAGAGCAGGGCCCATTTTCTACTGTATAATGAAAAATTTCCATGAACTGGTTCAACAGCACTCTGGAATATTCTAGTGAGCAGATGATTAAAATTTTAATAGCTGTTTTATTTTGATGTGTTTACATTTTCCACCTATATGGAATATTTACTCTGATTTTCTCTGGATTACATAACAGTAAATGTAACAGTAGACGGCGTAATCTGAGTCTGTGGTGTCTTGCAGCAGTTGTACATTTATTTTTTTTGTCCCCTTGACATGGCAGATGGGTCTAAATTAGGGGTGTCGCCAAACAGTCGCCTATTCGACGATGGGATTTGGAGAGGTCTGATTCGACTATCAACCTTGTCATCGATCTTCACAAAATGTGGTTATGAAAAAAAGAACGGACCATTCTGAATATATGGGGTGTTCACTGCTGCTGAACATCTGATTTTATATAGAATTTCTTTGTTTTCTAATATAGCCTATTTTGATACAAAGGTCACAGTGGGTGCTCCCAGCACCCGGCTTACACCCGTCTCTCTCTCTCCTCATGTCGTTTTCTGTCTCTGGAGGGAAAATTGAATTCGGGCCTAAAGTTTTTTCTATTAAACTGAGTGATGCAGTCTCTGTCTATCGATCGTGCAGCACAGCACCTGTATACACACACACATGCCAACCAGACAAAAAAACAGTGCTGTCCATGGTGCTGTGACACTTGACCACTGGCCCTGAACCGACTATACAGGCACTGCTGTGCATATCATGCCCACACGATGGGACTACACTTGTCATCGCCACACCATCATCAAAACAGAGACAGTGATGTCGTGCATGCGAGCCTAATGAGTGACATAAGGAAAAGGATGGATGGAAAATGTCCTCTTATTTTTATCTTATGCCAACTGAAGAATTAAATTAGTTTAATTGGGTGTTTTAGCTCTTTTCTCTGGAGGGGAAAAAGAAACGAATGAGATCATGAATCAATGAGGGAAAAAACATGATTCGACGATTAGTAGGCAAAATCTGACGAATCAGATTCGACTATAAAAATCCTTAGTCGATGACACCCCTACTCTAAATACCAAGATGCTACTGAGCCTTGGCCACCGTTGCTATAGAGGAGAAGCCAGACAGAGGCGGCGATCAGAGCGGGGGCTACAGTGAAACACAACGGTGTGGTGATGACTGTATGTGTTCAGAGTTGACCCGCAGTTCAAAGTGAAGTGAAATAAAGAGCAGACTGTGTTTCAATTTTCTCCACACTGTAATCTTTGGCCTCCACCTGTATCTGAATTTTAAGCTCAATAATTGGATGTGTCTTAGTTGACTCCTAACCTGGCTTTGTTTTTATACACAACCTTTTACCCTTAAATTTTCATCGAAGATTTGTATTTTCTGCAGCTATTCTTTTACAGGGAGAACCATCTGAGCCATGGAAGTGTCACCTAACCTAATCAAGGAGGACATTTACCACTGGGATCAAGCAGATCACTGGGATTCTGCTTGTTCTGGCACTAGTTATTAGGAAATGGTGTCACAGCAATTAATCCTCCAGTGACGTCCCTTCAAAAAACAACCCAAGAGGCCTGTTAAAGTCTGCAACCAACTGGTAAATTTTCAAATCATCCTCAAGTAAATCAGTCCTCTCCCAGCAAGATACAAGACAGAAACACCTCCTGATACTGAAAGAAACAAGTGGGAACTTGCCTTCAGTGCTTCCTTTCCGCATTACCTAAAGCTCCATTTGATTGGGTTCATGAATAGAAAAGATAATAATACATTGCTTTAACAGAATGACTGTTTACAGAGAAGCTTAAGAGATTTGAATGGGCTGTTGAAATCCCTGGAGAGGCCATTAACTTGCTATAGCTTTGGAACAAAAGCTCACTGCTGAGTTCTGAAATATATCTAAAGCACATAAAAAAAGCAGCCTGAGTATGCATCCCTCTTCTATCTTCACCCTATCCTGTCTTCCTCTATTGTTTCCCCTCTCTTCCTGTCTCCAGAGTCCAGTCCTCTCATCTTCTTTCACTGCAGAGTTAGGAATGTTTCCCCCTCTCTTTATTACGTCTTCATGGACCATCCTTCTTGCTCCGTCCCTCTCTTACCCATTTAACTGCCATCTTCCTTCTTCAAAGTAAAAGCCAAGATGTTGACTTTCTACTTCTTCTTCATGGATCACCTTCACCTCATTCCCCATCCCTCTTTTTCTCTCTCTATCTGCCAGATTTTTTTTTCCTTTCTGATCTACAGCAACATCAAGAGTGTTACTCTCATTATCAATCTCTGCTGATGAATCACCCTCCTCCAACTCTCACTGGGTGCCTCACACACAGGAGGAGGAAATCTTATTACAAATGTGTGTGAGCCACATATGATGTGTGAGTTTTTCTATATTTTAAGACGAGGTGAGGTAAATCACATCCTGGCCATGCAGGGTTGGAAAAATGTGATTTCCTCTGTTCCTTTGTGAAGCTGAGCTCAGACTTTTAACTCTTCACTGAGACCTCTCAGTCTAACAGATATGATAGTGTCATTAAGTCAGTAGTTCATATCTGTCCGTGATATGAAGCACATACTGTTAAGTGTGCAATCATGCTTTAAAGGGGACGTTTAGCTTTTGACTGGACTGATGTAAGTCATCAGTCTCAGGAACCTCATGTCAGAAAATGCTGACAGTTTGCAGACAAACAAGACAAAGTTACAGCCACATCCCCCTATTATAAAATAATCCACTACTTAAAGGTAGGGTTGGAGATCCTGGAAAAACGGTTTGAGCAGGCCATGTTTTGAAAATACACAATTCAAAAGTCCAGGCCCCTTTCCTCAGATTTCTCTCCAAAGCCACGCCTCCAGAACACAGGAACACACAACGCTTGTACAGTGTTGGGTTCACATCAAGGTGAAGCCCCACTACACGTGACAGTATCGCGGAAAGCCACATCACTTACATTAGGATTACACTGGGTCGCTCTGCGAAGGTATCGCCCTCACTGCGCAGCATCCATAACTTTCCACCAGCTTTTTCTCATGGCTCATTCATGTAAAAGAAAACACCTAACATCATCATAAACCATCCAGCATCCAGCTTAGAGGTACATTGCCACCTTCTGGACTTCAGTGTACTACATTGATCACTGGCGTTGTCTTTTCTGCGTCATAACTCAGTGAAGACTCTGAGCACATCTGTGATTAGTGCGCGAAGAGCGGAACGTGCATATTTAAACTTATGAATTAATAAGATACTTATGTCGTGTTGGCTGAGCAAAGTAGAGGACAAGCAGTGTGAGAAATACAGTCTACTTTACTGTAAGGATGAGTGGGACTGAAGTATTTATAAACCATCCATATACTCTATGACATTTCTGTACATTTAAACATAATCAGTGGCTTTGTTAGTGCAAAGTAGGTTTGAGGCAAAAGTGAATGTCTTTTCAACCTGATGAAGGTGTCATGAATTTCAATCTGCTGGAAAAGTCAGAGGAACACCAAAGTCATTTGGATTCATCCTCTGAAGACCATGACTGTCTGCAGTACATCTCATGTCATTTCTTTCTGCTGTAGGAAACTTTGCCGTCATCATGCAGCAGCATTCTGCACCCTGGTGTGTGCATATCTCTCTCACCTTCATCTGTAACCTTGTGTAGTTCTTCTTCAGGCTCATTATTGCATTTGATACATCAGACCTTTCTATTCTTACCACCCCTGTGCTCCTTTGCTCTCTCACCCTGCTCCTCCTACACCTTCTGTCCATATTCTCACTTTCACAGAGGTATAGCTCTCACTAAGTGGTCCTGCATGACTCCACACTGCTGCCAGCAGAAGGCAGGTACTGCGGTGTGTGTGTGGCAGTTATATTGCGTCTGCTTGTATGCTTATGTGTCATGTGTCGGTGTACTTTGCTCAGATTTGTTTTGAAATGTAACTCTATCCAAACCTGTACTCCCCTAATGGGCAAAA